>SJYX01016726.1:22587-48152 GCA_006410675.1 Oreotragus oreotragus | reverse complement strand
AGTGGGTTGCCATTGCCTTCTCCAGGGGATCTTCCTGACCCAGGGATCGAACCTGCATCTCTTACATCTCTTGCATTGGCAGGCAGGTTCTTTACCAGTAGCACCACCTATCTCCTCTACTCTCTATTAACTCTCATTTTAGCTATTTTCAATCAGTAGTTAGGAGAAAAGGACACTTATTCCTATGCACTATAACTACCTACTGTATTCAAAATATTATTTAATAATTTCAGTGACAGATATCCAGGTATTTGAAGAAAAGTTAAAATTCAGACCATTTCTGGAAATGTGTTGAAAAATGATTTTTCCCAGGATACTACCAACCTGCTTTCCCTCTCAAGCCACTTCTTCAGAATTTCGGCTTTTCTAAACACCTCTTGCATGTGTGCATCCCTGGGCTCTCATAAATGTCCAGCAGTGCTTACTATGGTAATAGGGCTGTAGCTGAGAAGCCTACAGGAGCAGTATCAGGGAAGAAAGAGACTGCGTCGTCTTTTGTGTTTTATAACTTGGACATTAGACAAAGACTGGACTATTAATATCACATATGTTTTGATATAAATATAAGGATGTTAATTAAATTTAGAAATTACTAAATTTATCCACCTCCATTCTAAAGAAAGGAAATCAACTTTATCATTATGTCTATTTTTTAAAGTATTTGTTTGGCTGCACCTGGTCTTAGTTGCAGCATATGGGAATTACAGACTTTATTGTGGCATGTGAGTTCTAAAAGTTATGGAGTGTGAGCTCTTCGCTGCAGCATGTGGGATCTAGCTCCCTGGCTAGGGACTGAACCCAGGTCCCTGCATTGGGAGTATGCAGTCTTAGTCCCTGGGCCACCAGGGAAGTCCCTCATCACATATTGTTAAAATCCCAATTGCAGGCATCAAATGTCTGGGTTTGGGATTAAGATACTATTATGAATCACACTCAGGATTCTAATTTATTCTGATATTATTGGCAATCCACTCCAGTACTATTGCCTGGAAAATCCCATGGACAGAGGAGCCTTGTAGGCTACAGTCTATGGGGCTGCAAAGAGTCGGACACGACTGAGCNAGTTGACTCATTGGAGAAGACTCTGATGCTGGGAGGGATTAGGGGCAGGAGGAGAAGGGGATGACAGAGGAAGAGATGGCTGGATGGCATCATGGACTCGATGGACGTGAGTCTAAGTGAACTCCGGGAGATGGTGATGGACAGGGAGGCCTGGCGTGCTGCGATTCATGGGGTCGCAAGGAGTCGGACACGATTGAGCGACTGAACTGAACTGAACCTCAAACTCCTGCTGCATCCTTCCCCCAGCCCGCTCCCCTTGGCACCCACAAGCCTGTTCTCTATGTCTGTAAGTCTGCTTCTGCTTTATGACAGGTTCGTTTGTGCCATGCTTTGGAGTCCATGTATAAGTGGTGTCATGTGGTATTTCTCTTTCTCGCTTCACTCACTGTGAGAATCTCTAGTTGCACCATGTTGCTGCAGATGGTGGTGTTTTGTTCTTTTTAGGGCTGAGTAATACTCCACTGTGTATGTGTTCCACATCTTCTTTATCCGTTCCTCTGGAAATGGGCCTTTAGTTTGCTTCTGTGTCTTGGCTATTATAAATAGTGCTGCAGTGAACATTGGGGTGCATGTATCTTTTTGAATAATGGTTTTCTCCAGACATATGTCCAGGAGTGGGATTGCTGGATCATATGGTGGTTTTGTTTGTCGTTTAAGGAATCTCAGTGTTGTTTTCCATAGTGGCTGCACCAACTTACATTCCCCCCAACACTGTAGGAGGGTTCCCTTTTCTCCACACCCTCTCCAGCATTTGTTATTTGTAGATCTTTTAAATGACAACATTCTGACTGGTGTGAGGTGATACCTCCTTGTAGTTTTGATTTGCATTTCTCTCATTAGTCAAGCTGAGCCTCTTTTCATGTGCTGCTGGCCATCTGTATATCTTCTTTGGAGAAATGTCTGTTTAGGCTTTCTGCCCCTTTTTAATGGAGTTGTTGAGTTGTATGAACTGTTTGTATATATAAGCCCTTGTTAGTCACATCATTTGCAAATATTTTCTCCTATTCCATAGACTGTGTTTTCCTTTTAAAACAGTTTCCTTTGCTGTACAAAAGCTTGTTAGTTTAAATATTTCCTATTTGTTTGCTTTTATTTCTGTTGACTTGGGAGACTGACCAAAAAAAAAAGTTGATAGGATTTTATGTCAGAGAATATTTTGCCTCTGCTCTTCTAGGAGTTTTATGATGTCATGTCTTATGTTTATGTCTTCAAGCCATCTTTTAGTTTATTCTGTGTAGGACATAAGGATGTGTTCCAACTTCATTGGTTTACATGCAGCTGTTTAACTTTCCCAACACCACTTGCTGAAGATTGTCTTCCTCTCATTTTATATTCTTACTTCCTTTGCCAAAGATTAATTGACCGTAGGGGTGTGGGTTTATTTCTGGGTTCTCTATTCTGTTCTATTGATACATGTGTCTGTTTTTGTGATAATACCACACTGTTTTAATTATTGTACTTTTGTAGTATAGTCTGAAGTCTGGGAGAGTTATGCCTCATGCTCAACTTTTTTTCCTTAGGGTTGCTCTGGCAATTCTATGTCTTTTATGGTTCCATGTAAATTTTTGGATTATTCTAGTTCTATGAAAAATATCATGGGTAATTTAATAGGGATCACATTAAATTTGTAGATTGCTTTGGGTAGTATTGGCATTTTAACAGTATTTTTCCAATTTAAGAGCATAGGATATCATTCCATTTCTTTGAATCTTCTTTAATTTCTTAATGTTTTATAGTTCTCTGCCTTTAAGTCTTTTCACCTCCCTGGTTAGATTTTTATCCTGAGGGTTTTTTTGTTGCTGCTGTTGTTTGGGGAGGGGGGGCAGTGGTATAATTTTAAAAGGTATTTTTTTGCATTTTCTTTCTGATGATATTTCATTATTAGTGTAAAGAAATGCAACTGCTTTCTGAATGTTAATCTTGTATCCTGCTACTTTGCTGAATTCATTTATCAGATCTAGTAGTTTTTTTGTGGAGTCCTTAGGATTTTCTATATGTATAGTATCATGTCATCTGCATATAGTGACAGCTTTGCCTCTTCCCTTCCAATCATTCTGTATATAATAGTTTACATCTGTTAACCCCAAACTCCCAATCCCTGTCTCCCCCGACCTCTCCCTTCCACCTCGACAACCAGGAGTCTGTCCTCTGTGAGTCTGTATGTTTCATAGAAAAGTAGATTTCATATTTTAGATTCTGCATGTATAAGTGATATCATATGATACGTGTCTTTGTCTTTCTGACTTACTTAATGAGATAAATTACTCTGGGTTCATCCATGTTGCTGCAGATGGCATTATTTCATTCTTTTTATGGCTGAGTATTACTCCATTGCGTATAGATGTTCCACATCTTCTTTATCTTTTCCTCTGTTGGTGGACATTTAGGCTGTTTCCTTGTCTTGGTTATAGTGAGCCGTCTACACTGGCTCTTTCCCACCATTAGTGTGTGTGCAAATCACCAGGGAATTTTGCTAAAATGGGGGTTTTGGTCCACAGGACTGGAGTGGGGCCTAGGACTCTGCATTTATAACCAGCACAGGCTGTCTTGGTGAGGTTGGCCTGGCTTGAACAGGTGGAGGAGGCACCCCTCTCCCAAGTGCTGAGCAGTCCAAGTGCAGCCTCCTACTTCCCACACTTGTAGGTCAAGCCAGGACGTGGGAGAGTTTGAACTGGTGGCTCCGCCTGCCCCCCTGCCCCCCACTTACCCGTCTCTTGCATAGCCGCCCCCAGGAGCACCATACGCATTGCCTTCCAGCCCTGCCCTCAAGTAAGCCCTTAGTGTGTCCACCTGAACCCAGCAAGTAGCCGCTGCTCCCTAGCCCTGAGGGCTCCCCAGTCAACGTCACATCCATGCTCTCTAGCCTGGGTCCACCTCGGTCTTCAGCTGCTGGGTGTTGCTTTGTTAAGGTCTCAGTGTGGACACCACCTCCTCCAAGACACTCTCCTGCCCCTTGCATCCCCACAGACCCCTCCTGAGGGTGTCCCAACCCACAGATCCCTCCTGAGGGGTGCCCCAGCCTAGCATTTGCAGCACAGAATTGTAACTGCCCCTCTTCCAGCCACCCCACCCCCTCTAACAGATGGTTGGCCCCTTGGGAAACAGAAACTGGATCTCTTCCTTTGGTTGCAGTGCTGAGTCCGGGGCTCATAACAGGATAGATGCTCTGGGAGCAGCTGATTGAGTGAACGGATGAATGAGAGAGCAATGAAGTGAGGAACAAGTGAATGAGCACACTGGAAGAGTTCTCTTGAACGCATCAAGCATGGTATACATGAGACCCAGCGTTAGTAATAGCCCTTCCTTCACAGAGTCTACATATTTGTGATGAAGGATTTATCTGGGGGGCCTGGCACGCGGAGATGGTTCACAGATAATAAGCCTTATTATTTCCAGCATGCTTTGTGCCGCAGTCTTTAACATGCGCCTTAGACGACTCCATAGGTAGGGGGAGGAACACCTGCTCCCCTCACCTGAGACGTGGGAAAGTGAGGCTCAGAGAGGTCACATACCTGGCCTCTGGTCACACAGCTCACAAGCGGAGGAGCTGGGACTCAAGCCTGGTGCTGAGATCCCTCTGTAAGGAGGCGGGGAGCCTGGCTGTGACCGGCGAGTGTCCAGTAAGAGCCTCAGTTTCCCTGCTCTGCTCTCTGAGGACCCTGCGCCCTGACATCCTGGGATAGGGGCACCATTACCGCCACCGCGGCCCCTGCTCCAGCGTCTGCAGCCTCTGCTGGGCAGGCAGTGCCAACTGCACTCGGTGACAGGAGGGAGGTGACACCACCCAACTGCAGCGCCAGTGCAAACAAGCCTGCATGGAGGGCCCCTTCCCAGCCCCTGGCGCTGCTCTGCCCGATCCTCATCCACCCTCCAGGGCTCGTGGGGGCAGCTTTTCTGGTCCTCCTAGGCTTTCCTGCACATCCTCCTGGGCAGAAGGGGTGAGGAGCCCCGGACAGTATTCTGGCCCCCAGTCTGCCACGGGTTTCCTGTGTGACCCCAGGCTGAGCCTTCAATCTCTCTGATCCTTGGGCACGTTCGGAAGGCCTTGCTGGGATTTCGGAGCATGGGAAGAAGCTTCGTTTCTTTAGTGTCGAGATTTGGAAAGTCGTTGATCAGGGTCCCCTGAGCGTGGCCCCAAGCACCCCAGTCTGGGAGGGGTGTGGGTGGTTGCAGGCCCTCCGGCCCCATCCTCTGAGAGGGTGAAGGGGCCTGGACTTTTGAATACAGCAGTGCAAAAGGCCCCATTCACACCTGCAGCCTTTATACGTAGACTTGTAAGTTACATCTAAAAGCTTAACGAATAATTGTGTCTCTGAATTTATGACTTTAGTAAGTTGAGGGTAGCCTTAAAAAAAAATTCCACAGGGTAAAAACTGCCAAACTTGATTTTAATTTTGTTGTTTGTTTATTTGGCTGTGGGTCTAGTTCACTGACCCGGGATGGAACCTGGGCTCCCTGCATTGGGAGCACAGCATCCCAACTGCTGGACTACCAGGGAGGCCCTGAAAACTGATTTTAACTTTAACCCCCAACTTCCTACCGTGTCTGGTCCTGTTCCCTCTTTTGCTGAAGGTCATGTAAGGACATTCGGGGTGAGTTTACCCTGAGGCTTTCCAAGTCAGGGCCCCACTCTGTATGGGTTCCACTCTGCATGGGTTCCTTACAAGGCCCAGCACTTGAATTTTTTTCAATTCCTGATACTACATTATTTTTCTTTAAGAAGGGTCCCCCAGATTATATGTGTTTCAGGATCCCCCAAACCTGAGAGCACCTTGATCACAAAGCACTTTGTTCTAAGGGGTCTTGGTGAAAAATGCGTGATAGAAAATGTTCCTCTGACTCATTTATCGAGCACCTACTATGCAGAGACTAATGTCCTCAAAAGCTCTCCTTCTAGAGGGAAGACCCTCCGTGAGTAAGCTCATTAAACGACACTGATTTTAGACAATACAAGAATGGCTTCTTGTACTT
Source organism: Oreotragus oreotragus (assembly GCA_006410675.1). Lineage (NCBI taxonomy): Eukaryota > Metazoa > Chordata > Mammalia > Artiodactyla > Bovidae > Oreotragus > Oreotragus oreotragus. The sequence continues at coordinate 42,119 of SJYX01016726.1, read as the reverse complement.
TTTCTCCCTTTAGTAGGGTCCCTTAGGTGTCAGATGTTTTAAACAGCAGCCTTCTACTTCCTGAGAGCGCTCTGGCAGGCTCACCAACACCCAGAAATAGATGCGATAGAATCCTTCAAACGTAGTGATGCAGGCCAGGAGGGCGCCTGATTAGATAGAGCTGCACTGCAAAAATAGTTTTAGATGAATATTGGACACATCACATGTAGAGTGGTTCCTGGGATGAATGCAACCACAGACGTACATGAGGAAGAGCAAGGACGCAGTTGCCCACGGCCAGCACCACCAGAGCCCCAAGCAGCATTCTGATGGGCTTGATCCCCAGAGCCAGCAAAGTCCCAACCCCAGGGCTTGTTTTACACCCCTTGGCAGTGCCTCCCATCTCTTTATCAAGTGAGAGGTTAGCTTGGTGTTAGGAGCTGCCATTAGCTGTGTGGTCTTAAGGGTCTTGGGACCCTCTGAAGTTCACACCATTACCCCATTTGACAGGTCAAGAAACTGAGGCTAAGAAGGTTAAGGTCCCACAGCTTAACCTGCAGGAAGGTTAAGGGCTGGCTGTTGGAATAGCCAGAGCCCTGGAGCACTGTGATCACATCGCTTTTCTCCAAATTAAGTCATTTATTTTTCATTTTCTAGATTTCATGTATAAGTCATAACCTACAGTATTTATCTTTCTCTAATTTATTTCACAAAGCATAATATCCTTCAGGCCCATCTGTGTTGTTGAAAATGGCAAAATTTCATCCTTTTTATAGCTGAGCCGAAGAATTGATGTGTTTGAGTTGTGGTATAGGAGATGACTCTTGAGAGTCCCTTGGACTGCAAGGAGCTCCAACCAGTCCATTCTGAAGGAGATCAGCCCTGGGATTTCTTTGGAAGGAATGATGCTAAAGCTGAAACTCCAGTACTTTGGCCACCTCATGAGAAGAGCTGACTCCTTGGAGAAGACTCTGATGCTGGGAGGGACTGGGGGCAGGAGGAGAAGGGGACGACCGAGGATGAGATGGCTGGATGGTATCACCGACTCAATGGACGTGAGTCTGAGTGAACTCCGGGAGTTCGTGATGGACAGAGAGGCCTGGCGTGCTGCGATTCATGGGGTCACAAAGAGTCGGACATGACTGAACAACTGAACTGATTATTCCATTTTATATATATATATATATATATATATATATATATATACACCTCCCTGGTGGCTCAGAGGTTAAAGCATCTGCCTGGAATGCAAGAGACCCGGGTTTGATCCCTGGGTTGGGAAGATCCCCTGGAGAAGGCAATGGCAACCCACTCCAGTACTCTTGCCTGGAGAATCCCATGGAGGGAGGGGAGGAGCCTGGTAGGCTACAGTCCATGGGGTCGCATGGAGTTGGACACGACTGAGTGACTTTACTTATATATATATATATATGTATTTATATTTTTTATATATGTGTATATATATATACACACACCACATCTTCTTTATGTATCTGTCGACAGACTATTAGGTGGCTTCCATATCTTGGCTATTGTAAATAATAGTGCTGTGAACATGTGGGTGTATGTGTCTTTTTAAGTCACTTTTTAACCTAGTTACTTTGCTTTTTAACCTGTCAAGTAACTAAAGATTTACTTATTAAAAAAAAAAAAAAAAAGTATGCCTAACAGTGAAAGAATTGAGGCCCCACTTAGATTGTGAGGCTGTTTCATGGCCAGTTTTCACTGTATTCAAGGAAGTAACCAGGCTTCCCTGTTAGCTCAGTTGGTAAAGAATCCGCCTGCAATGCAGGAGACTCCGGTTCGATCACTGGGTTGGGAAGATCTCCTGGAGAAGGAAAAGGCTACCCACTCCAGTATTCTGGCCTGGAGAATCCATGGACAGTATGTCCATGGGGGTCACAAAGAGTCAGATACTACTGAGCGTCTTTCCTTCAGGGGTAACCAGACCTCCCTTTAAAGCCTCAGCTGAGATGATGCACGTTGACTTAGAAAGACCTGCAGTTACTTATAACACTGCCCAGGAAACATCAGGAGGGAGTGGCTCCGGGGCTGCCACCCCTACTCAGATAAGGGCAGATATGGGAATGGGAGCCATGAAGGTGACAGCTTGGTGTGAAAGGTGCCCAGGTGTCCCCCGGAGTGGAATGAAGCTTTCTAAATGGTCTTAGATATATTAGTGGGACTCAAAACAAAAAGTTTTTTTTCTAAGAGATTCTTTTCCCAGGATGATAAATACTTGAACCAGTCATTGCTTTACAGAAGCAGGCGTTAGGACCTTCTGTGGTGGGTTCTAGTGCTGAGGACATGGAATGAGAAGTGAGGCTCCCTCTGCCCCCGACGGGGGGGCTGTGTTGAGGTGTGCACATGAGTGTGAGCGAGGTAACTCGCATATAAGCTCATGATGTACGATGATGGAGGAAGGAAGCAGGCAGAGGGCGCATCCTGGGGACCACCATGGGGAGAAGGGCCTGGGGACAGGTGGTCGGCACAGGCCTCTCTGAGGTGGCTGCTGTGGGGACCAAAGAAGGGGCCGGCGTGTGGAGGGAAGAGGGAAGGCTGCTCCAGGCAGAGGTGGGACCGAGCTTCATCAGCCCGAGTGAAGAGAAGACTGGCCGGTTGGGGCAGATCATAGAGGCCCGAATTGGCCGTGGGAAGGACCCGAAATAGAAGACTCAGCCTAGGCTCAGGATACCACGTGGATGCTAACTGCCCAGTTTGTATCTGTGGCTGGGCCATCTCCTCTGGACCCCAGCCACTACTCATTTCCTTGATGTTCTTGTGGCATCTCACACTTAGCGTCCCAAGGAGAGCCCCCATCATCCTCCCGAGTTGCCTTCATCTCATACCATCCCCCCACTTCCTGGATCTACTGCTCCTGTTCACTGCCCCACCCTCATAGAGACCCACAGTGATGCAAGGGGGGCAGGGGGAGCCTTTGAAAATTGCACCTTTCTGCTCCGAAGGTTCTACCTTGCCAAGTAAAAATAACAGCCGCCTGGTCAGCACGTGTCCTGCAGATCCTCACATCCCACCACCCCTCCCACCCCCTGACCTTTTTTTTTTTACTCCTTCTGTTCCAGCTGCGTGGATGTTCTTGCTGTTCCCGCCTCAGGGCTCTAGCACACACCCTTCCTTCTTTCTAGAACACTCTTCCTCAGAGCAGAGTTTCCATTGGCTGGGTCATTTTCTTTTTATTATTTTAGTGTGTACTTTAAAAAGCAATTATTTAATTTTGTTTATTTTTGGCTGTGCCGGATCTTGGGTGCTGCTGCGGGCTTTTCCCTGGTTGCCTCGAGCAGGGGCTGCTGTCTAGTTGGGGAGCATGAGCTGCTCATCGGGGTGGTGTCTCTCGCTGTGGAGAACAGGCTCTAGGCCTTCGGGCTTCAGAAGTTGCGGTTCCTGGGCTTCAGAGCACAGACTCAGTAGTTGTGGCGGACGGGCTTAGCTGCTCCGAGGCATGTGGGATTTTCCCGGATCGGGGATGGAACCCATGCCTACTGCATTGGCAGATGGATTCTTTACCACTGAGCCACCAGGGAAGCCCAGAGCTGGATCAGCCTTGCTAGGGGCAGGGTGGGGTTAGGATGTATTCTTGCAGGATGTTGCACAGTGTCCCTGGCTTCCTGGAGCACCTTTTCCCAGTGTGACAACCAGAAATGTCTGCAGACGTCACCGAGAGTCTCCTGAGGTGGAGCAGTCACCTCCTGCAGGTCTTTGCTCACGTGTACGCTTCACTCCAAGGCCTTCCCTGACCAACCCACGGGGACTTCACCAACTCCCTGCGGTCTCCTCCATTCCCACTGCTCGGTGTGTCTGCAAAGCGCTTGTTGCTGCCTTGAAAGCTCCATTTTCCATCTCTGTTGTTTCCCCTGCTGAAATGCCAGGAGGGATCATGTCTGTCCCATCACTGCTGAAGCCAGCACCCGGAACAGGGCCTGGCACCTGGAAGGTGCTGGAACACCTGTTGCTCCTGCTGGGATGAGTACGTGACAGGTGTTGAGGGGTGGCCGGTCCTAGATGTGAAGCAGGCAGGAGGAGGCGGGAAGCCTGTGGGGGAGGAATCATTTTACTGATGCTGCCTCAGCATTTGAAAGACACATTTGCCTGGGGCCGGGGGCCAGGGTCTTCTGGCCAGAATCTTCTGTGCAGAGACACTGGTAAAGAACCCACCTGCAGAGCAGGAGACACAGGTTCGATACCCAGGTCAGGAAGATCCCCTGGAGGAGGGCATAGTAGCCCACTCCAGTATTCTTGCCTGAGAAATCCCATGGGCAGAGGAGCCTGGCGGGCCACAGGCCATGGGGTCACAAAGAGTCGGACACGACTGAGCACTATTGTGTGCCAGGCGGACATCGTCATGTGACTAGAAGACCCACTCAGTGTGTGTCGGAAATTCTTGGCTCTTCTCAAACTTGCACGGGAATGCTGGCAATCGTGGTGAAATGGGGGTTCTGATTCCAGGGATCTAGGCCCGCCCAAGACTCTGCATTTCTCACAAGCTCCCAAGGGATGCTGCTGCTGGTGTGGGTGCTGTGCTCTGAGTGGCTCAGCGTTTCCCAGGAAGACACGTGCTGGATGGGGCTGCCCGCTCCTGCACGAGCCCCATGGGGCCCCCGGTTCCCCACTGTTTAACCGTCACAAGTAAATACTCAGTGCAGGGGGTTGGGTCTGGGAGTGTGGGGCCAGCCGCCTGCCTTGATGGGGGAAGCCCTGAACCAGCACAGAGCAGGGAGGCCAGGGTCTCAGGCCAAGAAGCCTTCCCGGACCCGCAGAGAGAACTTTGCACTTGAGCTGAGCCTCACCGCCACCGGAAACCAAGCCACACTGAGGCAGGAGGAAGCGCCCCGCCCACCCTCCTCTGTGGTTTTCAGTCTTTCCTTCCCCTGTGGGTGCTTGCCTTGCTCTCTTTTGGGTCCCGGATGGGGCCTCTCGGGGCTGAGTGGGAGCAGATGCCCCAGGAAGGTCTCTTGTTCCCTCTTTGAAGTAAAGACATACTGAGCTGGAAGGAAGTAGCGGGTGTGAGGAAGTGCACGGGGTGGTGAGTGCTGGATTCAAAGCTCTTCTTCTAGCTGTGTGACTATAGCTTGGTCACCTCACCTCTCTGGGCCTCCTTTGCTCTCCTGTAAAATGGAGGTCACTGACATCTCCCGTCATTGGGATACGGGGGTGATTGAACATGCCTGAGCTCACAGAGCACTCAGCCTCGGAGGATACAAGGGGGCCTCAAAGGGGAGAGTTTCAGTTCAGTTCAGTCGCTCAGTCGTGTCTGACTCTTTGCAACCCCATGGACCACAACACGCCAGGCCTCCCTGTCCATCACCGACTCCCAGAGTTCACCCAAACTCATGACCATTGAGTCGGTGATGCCATCCAGCCATCTCATCCTCTGTCGTCCCCTTCTCCTCCTGCCTTCAATCTTTCCCAGCATCAGGGTCTTTTCAGATGAGTCAGCTCTTCGCATCAGGTAGCCAAAGTATTGGAGTTAAAGGTTCAACATCAGTCCTTCCACTGAACACTCAGGACTGATCTTCTTTAGGATGGACTGGTTGGATCTCCTTGCAGTCCAAGGGACTCTCAAGAGGCTTCTCCAACACCTCCAACACCACTGTTCAAAACCATCAATTCTTTGGTGTTCAGCTTTCTTTATAGTCCAACTCTCACATCCATACATGACCACTGGAAAAACCACAGCCTTGACTAGACGGACCTTAGTCGGCAAAGTAATGTCTCTGCTTTTTAATATGCTCTCTAGGTTGGTCATAACTTTCCTTCCAAGGAGTAAGCATCTTTTAATTTCATGGCCCCCAAAGATGTGAGCCCAGGGGCCCCTTGTGGGCAGACCCTTCCCACTGGTCACTGGGGCAGCATCACTGGACCACTGGCCACAGTTTGTCAGCTCCTGCCCCCGAGCAGTGCCCCGCCCCCCGTCCTGGGCTCTGAGTGATACAGGGCAGTTCCCATAGGTGGTGGAGAGGCCTTGGGCTGAGCTGGTTCAGCCAGTCTGATGGGCACCTTGGGGCTCGAGGGAGAAAAGGAAATGAGACTGAAACTGGCCTTTACAGGACTGTAGAGTCAGAACCTGCTTTTTACCACGATCCCCAGGATTTGGGTGCAAGTTTGTGTTTGAGAAGTGCCAAAGTTCCCTAGTTTTGGGGGCAGAGGGATTGCACCGCACGGCTTGCAGGATCTTAGTTCCTCGACCAGGAATTGAACCCTGGGGCGATGGCAGTGAAAGCACTAAGTGCCAACCACTGGACTGCCAGGGAACTCCCAAGAATTCTCTGCTTGCACCAGGCGGTTCTCCTGTCCACGTACTTTTGTGCAAAAGACCCTTGCAGGAAAGTCCTGGTCCTGTCCCGTTCCTTGCCCTCAGATAAATGCCTCTTTCAATGTCCTAAACTGAAGTTGGCCTTTCCCTGCCTCTGGGCTCAAGGCCTGCAACTCAACTCATTGAAGAAGGATGTTGGCAGATACCCCAGAAGTGTCCACAGCCTCCCCAGGACCAGACAGAACTCAGGAGAAGTTGCTCCAGGGCTAGGCATCCATACTCTAAGTTGGGGCATTGTTCTCAGCAATAAGATGTTACTTTACCTCTCTGCCTCAGTTTCCTCATCTGTAAGGTGGGAATATGTTCCTACTTTCATAATGTAAAGCTCTCAAAACAGTACCTGACACCTGGGGTGTCTGTAGAAGGTTAGCTGCTGCTGTCGCCACCATTATCACCGTTTTAAAATGAGCTCACTGCGCGTCACACGTCATGCTGATAGCGCCTTGTGTATGTGTGTTAAGTCGCTTCAGTCGTGTCCGACTCTTTGCAGCCCCATGACTGTAGCCCGCCGGGCTCCTCTGGCCATGGGATTCTCCAGGCAGGAATACTGGAGTGGGTTGCCATGCCCTCCTCCCAGGGGCCTTCTCAGCTCAAGGATCGCAGCCCCAACGCTTATGTCTCCCGCATCGGCAGGCAGGTGCTGTACCGCTAGTGTCACCTGCGGAGCCCAGTAGCACCTTACGTGTGTTTATCTCACCTAATCATCTCATTAACCCCATGATGCTGCCTGGATATTTTCCTGATGCCCATTTTATAGATGAGAAATTAAGACTCTGGGATCTGCAGTGCCTCATCCAGGGCATGTGCCTGGTGCAGGGCAGAGCCTGGACTGGCCCCAGCTGTGCTTGGCTTCGCTTCTGCTTTGATATGGGTGTGTGGGAGAGCTGCTGCTTGGTCTGTGCCCAGTTCACAGATGAGGAAACTGAGGCTGGGAGCGTCAGTAAGGTGCCCACAGTGAGGGGGAGTGGTTCTGGCTTACAGAGAAAGGCAGCTAGGATTCAGACACCTGCACAGACCTGCTGGGGGCTGAGGCCAGGACCCGGGGACACTGTGTCCCCAGCTCGATTCCTAACATCTGCCTGCCCTCTGTCAGTGGAAGGCCAGGCCTCCCTTGGTTGGTAGTCGCTCAGTGTACAGTGGGTTCTTTGAAGTCCTCCCGCCTCTGTCCTCCTCCTGAGACACTGCCCTCCCATGTCGCCCGGGGCCCCGCTGCCTTTTGTGGGGTCTCCTGGTGCCAGGGCCGCTGCTGGTGTGTCCCTCCCTGCCACCTTAATAAGCATTGCGACCTGTTTCCTCCCAGTCCCTTTAGAACCTGCAGCGTCTTCTGTTTCGGCTTCTGTTCCCTCCTGGGGAATCAGTCAGACCCACTTCCCGGCTGTATCCCTGAATGCGGTCCTTCCAGCAGCCCTGGGACAAAGCTCCATTGAGAGCCTCTACCTGGGCGCTGCAGGGTAGAGCAGGGTTGTGATGCTCTGCAAAGATCTGCAAACCGGGAGTGCTGGGGACGCTGAAGGGGGAGGACGCTGGAAGAAGGGGCGGGGCCTGGGGCCAATGCCCCGCCTACACCCAATGCTCCGCCCACGCCGACCCTCCCTTTTGCTCCGCTGTACGTGCTCAGTGCTTGTGGTGCCTCTGATTACGCGGGGCCTTGAGGATGTGGTGCTATGGAAATACGAGGCCCGTCCCCATGCTCTCAGGCACCTGAAAGCCTCCATCCTTGGAGCCCTCGCTCCTCACAGGACACCGTGCGTGCTGTGTTCCAGACTTCCTCCCAGGCATGCTCGCCACAATCCTCTGAGGCTCCTGAGTGCAGAGGAGCAAGCCCGAGCCTCAGGGAAGCCAAGTCGCTTGTCCCAGGTGGCAGAGCTAGTAGAACCCCAATGTGATTCCAGAGGCTGCGCCCACTTCGTAGATGAGGAGACTGAGGTTGAGGAAGGGTTGACAGTCACCAAGACCAGCCAAGAAAAGCCAGAGCGGGCTTGGGGTCTTGTGCTAACTAGCCGTGCGGCAGCTGCTGGCTTCCTCTCCTTTCTCCCCACGAACCCTCTCAAACCCCAGAGTCCCTGCCAGAGCAGTGCAGACTGTCAGGTGTGTGAAGAACAGTGACGGGAACAGTGAGACAAGCTTTCACAAGCTGAAACATACCCATGACCCTAAACCCAGAGCAAGTGCAGAGCGTCCTTGGCCGCAGGCCTCATGCTGGCTCCTAGTGACCAACCCTGGAGGTAGTTGACCGTGAACCTGACTCTGAGCTGCACAGCTTAGCGCCTCACTCTTTGAGCTCTATATTGATGAAGCCATGGTGCAGTGGCTCTTTGCTTTCTAGTTTTTAAACAATGTTTTAGGCATATTTTAAAACAGGCTTGCTCATGCTCGTGCTCAGTTGCTTTAGCCGTGTCGGACTCTTTGCAGCCTGTGGACTGTAGCCTGCCAGGCTCCTCTGGCCATGGGGTTTCCCAGGCAAGAATACTGGAGTGGGTTGCCATGCCCTCCTCTGGGGCGAGGGAGAGGTCTTCCTGAGCCAGGGATGGAACCTGTGCCTCCTGCATTGCAGGCAGGTTCTTCAACCACTGAGCCCCCTGGGAGCCCTTAAAACAGCCTGATTGAGATATGATTCACATGTCATACAATTCATCCACTCAGGCTACAGTCCATATAAGAACACTTTCATCACTGCCAAGGGAAAGCCTGTGTCTACTAGCTGTCAACTGTCCCCCAGTCCCTGGCACCCACCAGTCTGCTTTCTGTCTCTCTGGATTTGCTTATTCTGGACATCTCATATATTCGTACATAGAATCATACACCATGTGGCCTTTTGTGTCTGGCTGTCTTCACTTAGCATCTTGCTCTCGAAGTTCATCTCTGTTGTAGCATGGGTCAGCACTGCAGTCCTTTTTATGGCTGAATAATATTCCAGTGCCGTGGGCCAGCTGCTCTGAGTGGGTTGCCTGCAGAACTGGGAACCTCAGGAATCTGAAATGTTGGCATCCATTGATGCTGGCTCCTGAGTTTGGCCAGATGCTGCAAGCAAACGAAGCTAAGAGCTCTGAGTGGTGGGGAGAGGTGGGAGACAGCTTGGAGAGGGAGAGAACACAGAGGCGTTGGGCTCTGGGTAGGTCCTACTTCTCCTGTCCGAGCCTCAGCCTCCCCATCTGTTTGGTAGGGGCAGGACAGGCAGGACTCAGCTGTGTGTTTACAGAGCCTTCCAGCTCTGATGGTGCAGAATGCCCCTTGTATGTGGCACTTCCTCCTTCCCAATGTGGGTTGGTTCTAGCTTCAAGTTCTAAATCTGAGGGCCCCTGGACATTCTCCTTTTAAGTCACTAATATCCTCCCAGCTTCCGCAAGCTAGGTCTGCCTCCTTTTTCCCTGGGATTACCAGCCGGTGTCCCGGGTCCCTTCCAAGGCCACTGCCTTTTGAAATCCACAGAGCAGAAGAAAAGGTGAGCAGGAAGCAGGTCCGAGACCAAAGGACAGCCTTATGCAGGAAGGTCAGGCACCTGGGGACTTACTTGCCTCCATTACTGCAAACTCACAGCTTCTGGGACCCAGTGACACCTGGCCCCAGCCACAGGGTGGCTGTGTTTGAAATTCACCATCTCTTATGAACGTTTCTTTCTCTCTTTAAACAGCTTTACTGAAATAGAATTCGCATATCCTGCCATTTACCCACTAAAACGTGCAATCCAATGGCTTTTAGTATGCTTCCAGAGTACTGTATCCATCACCACAGTCGGTTTGACAACGTTTTCATCACCCCCTAGAGAGTCCTCGTACCCTTAGTACCATTCCCCAGCGTGGCTCCCAAACCCCCCAGCCTCTGGCAACCACTGATCTCCTTTCTGTCTCTGTGGGTTGATTTGTTCTGGACTTTTCATGTAAATGAAGTCACGCACTGTGTGGCCCAGCTTGTCTCCCTTAGCACTGTGTCTACAGTCCGTCCATGTTGTAGGCTGTGTCTGTATTTCATTCCTCTTAACGGCTGAACGTGCTTAGCCGCCCAGTCGTGTCCGACTCTTTGTGACCCTACGGACTGTAGCCCGCCAGGCTTCTCTGTCCATGGGGAGTCTCCAGGCAAGGATACTGGCGTGGGTTGCCATGCTCTCCTCCAAGGGATCTTCCCAACCCAGGGATTGAACCCAAATCTCTGCATTGCAGGCATTCTCTACCAGCTAAGTTACCCAGGAAACCCACTTCTATCAATATTCACTGGCAAATTTCTATGTGGGTGAATGTTTTCATTTCTCTTGGGACATATCCAGGTATATACCTAGCTGTGGAATCACTGGGTCACGTGTAACTCCAGGTTTTTAACCTGCTGTGGACACTGTTTTTGAAATCTCCAAGCAAGCAGCTTGCTGCTCTGATTCCAGGACAGCCAACTCTGAGTTCCCCTACCCGGGGTATCTGACCGCTCGGAATAGGATGCAGGCTTGTGTCTGTCACTGCATCCTTCTGGGGGATGGGCAGGTAGATGTCCGGGACATCTGTCAGATTCCCAAGGGCGCCTCTGAGCCTCCAGGCCCTCTGTGGCCCCACTGGTCCAAGGTTTAGAGGAGGAGGTGGACTGGTGCAGCATATCCCAGTCCTGACTTGGGAATTCCAGGCCATTCTCGTAGGGCCTGCTCAGGGTGAAACACACAACATGAGAAGTGATGGACATGCTCTCTGACATCATTCTTTTCTCCCTCATTTCCCGGTGTGCCTCCTCCTTGGAAACCCAGGAAGGAGAACTTCAACAACGTCCCTGACCTGGAGCTCAACCCGATCCGGTCCAAAATCGTCCGTGCCTTCTTCGACAACAGGTGGGTCCTTCTCCTGGAATGCTGATGGTGGGTGACTTTGTGGGGAGTGTTTTGCCTTTGTAACCACTGTCATAACTTGTATGCTCAAAAGACATGTGATGTGTTGGGTAAGAGTTGTGGGCATGGGCCAGAGGTCTAGCAGTTCTGGATTCATGGACAGCTCACTCAGCCTCTGTATTAGTTAGCTATGGCTGTGTAACAAACTACTACCCCCAAAACTTAGCAGTTTAAGACAATACATATTTATTAGCTCACCATTTCTGTGATCAGGAATTTGGCTTCTCTGGCTCAGGGAGGGTTAACTGGGGCTGCACTCACCCGAAGGCATGACTGGGGAAGGCTCTGCTTCCAAGCGCATCCACCTGCTCATGAACCAGTCCCCAGAGCTACCACACCTGGCAGCTGGCTTCCCTCAGAATAAGATGTTCCAGTGAGAAAGGGGGGGAGGGAGGGAAGAGAGAGACTGGGCACTTGAGATGGAAAACACCATCCATTGGTAACTCCATCTTGCACATAACATTCCATCACCTTTTCTATGTTGTTTTCATCAGAAGTGAGTCCCTGGGTCTCCCCACACTTGGAGTGGGGACCTCATGGGGCATGGATACCAGGAGGCAGGCTCACTGGCGCCCTCCTGGGGGCTGCCTTGCCCTCCTCACAGATAGAATGGCGGTAATAGCACCTGCCTTGCGGTGTTGCTGTGAGGCTGTGCTGAGATGACGTGTGCTGAACAGCCAGAGTATGCTCAGTGCCCTGACTTCCAGATGGAGAAACTGAGGCAGAGCGCGGCACCACGGACAGTGTCCCAAAGCTGAGGCTAAGGCCAGAGCTCATGTCTCCACACGTCCAGTGTCGTCGGGGTTGAAAGACTCACGTATCGGGAGGGACATCACTGTGTCTGAGGCTTAGTGAGGAGGTAGGAGATGGACATGGGGGACGGGCACACTCTTGGCCTGACACCCTTTGTCTGCAGAGATCGCTGAGGACCAGGGGAGCGGGCAGAAAGAGGAAGGAAGGGAACTGGCGTGTTGGGATCATGTGATAGGTGGGGACTCCCTGGATGGGCTTCAAGTCGTGCGAGCCTGAACCGCCCAGCTCGGTTCTGCCAGGACTATGGGGACCTGAGCCAGAAGCAGGACCTCAGTGTTCATGGGGTGGGACTCGGAAGTCCTCTGGCTGCCCCAGAAAATGCAGAGACCTTCCTCTAGGGCCTGTGGGGTGAGACCTGAGGAGAAAGTGCCCAGGAGTTAACCAGGCAAAGCAGAGAGAAGCCAGAACTGCATGTATAAAGGCCCTGTGGCCTAAAGTCCAGATATACGAGTGACAGAGAGGGGACTCAGCTGGAACACAGAGAGGCCCAGCATGGTGAGAGGTGTGGGGTAGGCAGGGTGCTTCGTGCAGACCCTAGGCCAGCAAGAGGGGTCTTGACTTCAACAGGAGCAACATCAGGGGTGGGGGCACAGATGGGCCTTAAGGGAGGTGTGTGGAGCATGAAGCAAGTTGGCATCTTGCAGAGGTCACTCTGGCTGCCAGTGGGCTGTCGGGGCCTGAGACCAGGGTCCCTCTGGCTAGAGCCGGAACTCCTCTGAGTGCAGAGGGATGGCAATGGGCGGCTTTGAGATACCTGGGAGGGGGTGACAGAGGGCAGAGGACAGTGAGGGAGCTGGTATCTGAGGAATCACCCCCAGCAAATTGTCACACGTCCTTTCAGAGAGGGAATGTCTGAAGTCACGTGGTCAGTGGCCGAAGACGGGAGTGGAATTCAGCACGCCCACCTCCTTTTTAACCCTGGTTCTGCCTGCAGAATCCCACGGTGAGGCCTGGGTGGGTGGGCAGTGAGCAGAGCAGGACTGGAGGGGGTGGGTTGCTGACAGGTAGTGGAGCGGGGGTGGGGTGATGTGGCCCCCAACGTGGAGACAATATGGCCCTTGGGGTCTACGGTGGGAGGTGGCGCAGGAAGATGGTGGAGGGTGACCAGGGTGTCGTGGCGCCCGACACGAGAAGGGGGCAGCGTGCAGACGCGTGTGTCTGTGTGCACACAGGCCCGCAGGCGCCTGCCTGTGAGGCTTGTTTCTGAAAGACTGGATGAGACCGGGGCAGCTGTGAGGCTGGCCGGGCTCGGGGACCCAGCCTTCTGTGCTTGGAGCTGGAGGGGCTGGTGGCTCCCATGGTACCAGGTGGGTCAAGACGGGGAGAGGGGGTGCCCCGGAGGTCTCAGTGACCCCGCTGCCCCCGGGCCTGTGGGGCCCGCCTGGCGCCAAGGGCTGGGTTCTTTGTCCTTACCGCCGGCCCAGGAGGAGAGTGGCGGGCTGCAGGGGGACCCCAGGAGACCTCTGCTGTCCTGATTGGTGGGGGCGGGGCCGTGGACGCAGGAGGCTGCCTCACTTTGTTCATATACAGAAGGCTGGCGGTAGTAACAGCACCTGCCTCACGGGGTTGCCATGAGGCTGTGCTGAGATGACGTGTGTTCAAGAGCCACGGTACGTCAGTGCTCAGTCGCGTCCCACTCTTGGCAACCCGTGGGCTGTACCCACCTTCCCCCCCTGCCCCCCACAAGGCTCCTCTGTCCATGGGCTTCTCCAGGCAGAAATACTGGAGTGGGTAGCCATTTCCTTCTCCAGGAGATCATCCCAACACAGGGATTGAACCCTGGTCTCCCGCATTGCAGGCGGATTCTTTACCGTCTGAGCCACCAGGGAAGCTGTTCCTTAAAGCGGAGGGTCACTTGGCCCTCCGCTGTGCCCTGGGGAACTGGGCACAGGTTTCAGGAGTTGTGTTTTCGGGTGAGGGTGGAACTTGGATGTGGCCAGGCTGCTCTCCAGGACTGATACGCTGGCTGCCGAGGGGACTGGGCCTGGGCCCGAGCTGGAGCAGGAACCTCCCTCCGGCCAGAGGACAAGCGGCCCTGAATCCACAGTCAGAGGCGGGAGAGACCCCCGCCGACGTTAGGACAGAGCCATGAGCGCGGGCACAGGCAGGTGCCTCCCGAAGGATGGAGGGAGGCCCTCGGTCAGTCAGGGAATGTTGGGTGTCTGCAAGGTGTCATCAGGCCTTTGAGCCCCTGATGAGGAGTGTGTGGCGGGAAACGGGGGCAAGGGCTGGGCTGCGACCTGGGAGACCAGGTGGAGGCTTGTGGTGGGGGGAGTCACCCAAAGAGCTCTGGAGAAGCTTCCAGACAGCGTTGAGCAAGGGAGTGACAGAGTCCGATTTGCTTTTTTTTTTTTTTAATATTTATTTATTTGGCTGAATTGGGGCTTAGTTGCAGCATGTGGGATCTAGTTCCCTGACCAGGGAGGGAACATGGACCCCCTGCACTGGGAGTCCAGAGTTTTAGCCACTGGACCACCAGGGATGTCTCTGACTTGCTTTTTGCGGATCTCATCCTGGCCTCTGCCCATTGGGATGGTGGAGGCTGGACCAGGCTGTCCTAGGAGAGAAGGAGATCGGATATGATGGGGAGGGAGTCTCAAGGGGTCCCCGGGCCTGCAGTGCCGGCGGCTCACAAGACCCCTGCTCTAGGGAGTGACCACTGGAAGATGATGTAGGACAGTACGCAGGAGACAGGACAGCTGCCCGTAGCAGGAGGCGCGCGCCCACTCGCGCCCCACCCCGCTGTGGGCTCTGAGACCGCAGCCTCGGGGCAGCTGCTTAGAGACACGGTCTGGAGACAGGGGGCCCCTGGTGAGTTGGTGGACTGCGCGAGGTCAACAAGAAGAGGAGGACTGAGGAAAGGCTTCCCCAGCCGGGACCTGGAGCAGCTCAGCGCCTCTGCGTCCTTTGCATTTCTGTCCTGTAAGCTCTGCCAAGGAGTGAGGGGGAGGAGTCAGAGGACAGGCTGGAGGCGGGAGTTTCCTTTCAAAAAGTACCAGCGTCTGCCTTGCATCCTAAGGCGTTTGGGGAACAAGACAGTGAAGCAAAAAGTTGGTTGGAAGGCAGTTTGAGCCGGGTCTGTCCCCACCTCCAAGGGTTCTGGTCCTCACAGAGTCACTGGAGAATTAAGGAAGTGAAAATACTGCACTCAAGTGGGCTTTCTTGCAAAGAGTGCTGTGATGCAGGCTGCAGATTAGGGTGTAGCCCCCATTCTTTCAGGGCTTCCCAGGTGGCACTAGTGGTAAAGAACCGCCTGCCAACGCAGGAGACTTGGGAGACGTGGGTTAGGTTCCCTGGGTCAGGAAGATCCCCTGGAGGCGGGCTTGGCAACCCGCTCTAGTATTCTTGCCTAGAGAATCCCATGGACAGAGGCGCCTGGTGGGCTGCAGTCTGTCGGGTCGCACAGAGTGGGACACGACTGAAGCGACTTCGCACGCACACCCATTCTTCTACCCACTGACCCTGGCCTTGGGGTGCCCCGCCGTGGAAATTGGGCTGGAGTGCAGGTGGGCCCGGCTCCAGGTGCTGTGTCTGGGTTTCCTCGGCCTCCGCCCTCTGGTCGCCTTGAGAGACCAGGATGCTGGCCCACATGGACCTCCCAGGGACATCAGGATGGGGAGTCCCTTGCCCCTGAACTGGGTGCTGATGCTGAAGCAGCCAGGTCGCAGCCTGCCCTGAGAAGCAGACACACGTGGCCTTCCCTCCCCGGGGTCCATCACATTTCCCCGAGCTCATCTCCATCCCCCATGCTGCAGCCGGAACCCCCTGAGAAGGAGGTGCAAGTGAACCATACCTCCTAGGAGCCTGGCGATGCCTGGGGCTATTTTTACACCTTGTAAGTCTGGTCTGTGCCCCTGACAGCAGGAGCTCTGAGGTTATTAAAAATCTGTCCAGAGGAACAGTGGGAAACCTTTGTAAGAGATGATTTCAGAGAAAATTGAGGGGAAAAAAAAAAAAAACAAAACACACAAAGACTAGCCTTACTGAGTCCTGGGGAGATCTCCTCTCACCTCTCCAGTTTGTTGTTTCACAATCCACCTTTCGTGATCCAGGCTCGGGAGCCACTTCTTTCTGGAAAATCTCCTGGAACGGAAGCTTGGGGATAGGGAGATCTCTAAACTGTGAAGTGTGGTGGACGCTGCAGGGGCAGGATTTGAAGGGGAGCAACTGCGCCCCTGTTTCCCTGGTGGCACAGCAGTAAAGAACCTGTCTGCCAATGCAGGAGATGCAGGTTCGATCCCCGGGTTAGGATGATCCCTTGGAGAAGGAAATGGCAACCCACTCCAGTATTCTTGCTCGGGAAATCCCACGGGAAGAGCCTGGCGGGCTATAGTCTATGGGGATCACAGAGTCAGATACAACTTAGCGACAAAACAGTAACAGCTGGGCCCTTAGAGAGAGAACCTTGAACGTGTTCCTTTAAGCTGAGATGTGGTCTTGACTCCAGGAGGCACCCAGGTGCATTTGAGAAGCACCATCGTCCCAGGCAAACAGAACTGTCCCTTTGCAAGGAGGCACAGGGAGGGTAGGGGGACCATCAGACAGGTGGCGACCTGCCCCAGTAGAAGTTGATTAGTGGTAAGAGTATGGCAGCAGTGGGTCAGGAGCCCGTGTTTGGTTGGAGTCGGTTCCAAGCTGTTTTCTCAGCTCCTCTGCCAGGACCTGTGCTCGGCTTGTCGGTGCCCTCGCATGCACTTGCTGAGTACCCGCTGTGTGTTCAGCAAGGGATGGACCCAGCCTTGAGTACCCTCCCCAAGTCCTGCCAGGAACTCAAGCCCTTTCCCACCCCTTTGGAAAAACACATCTGCAGGGATAACCTCAAACCTGCCCTGATCTGTTTGAAAACCTGCAGTTAATTGGTGCATTTCACACTTTGGTAGGAAACAGATTACTCAGAGTGCCTGCCAACAGATCACTGTGCCCAAGTTTCAGACAGCTGATAGAGAGCAGGAACTGGCAAACTTTCTCTAAAAGGCCAGAGAGTAAATATTTTAGGCTTCGCGGGCCACATCGTCTCTGTTGCAACTGTTCAGCTCTGCCTTGGTAGCCTGAAAGCAGCCGCGGATACCATGTAAATGAGCAGGCGTGGCCGTGTGCCAATAAAACTTTATTTCTGGATGCTCAGATTTGAATTTCATGTAATTTTCACTTGTCATGCGATGCTATTCTTTTTTTTTTTCCCCCTTAACATTTTTTTTTCAACCATATCAAAACATACAGACCCTTCTTAGCTCATGGGCTATATAACAGCAGGCAGCAGGCGGGATCTGGGCTGCAGTCTGTGACTCCCTGACCCTTTCCATCTAAAGGAAAAGGGTCACGAGACGCACCTGGTGAATTACTGCCCAACTCTGCACCATGCATGCCTGGCAGCCCCCGCCCCACAGACACAGCTGCCTGTGTCTCCCCCAGACCCCCACATGGTGGTTTCTGGGGCGGGGGAGTGCAGCACAGGGCTGGACTGGCTCCCAGGGGGCCCCCGGTGCCCCCCACGAGCTGGTCGCTGGGTAGCAGAACCCAAGGCTGGGACAGCCGTTGTAGGTGAGGCGAGTGCTTGGAAGGGCCGGTTTCCCTGGGGCTGTGGGTGGCAGTGAGATGAGCTTCTGTTTTGAATACATTACCGACTCCCCCTTGTTGCTCCCGCAGGAACCTGCGCAAGGGGTCCAGCGGCCTGGCCGACGAGATCAACTTCGAGGACTTTCTAACCATCATGTCCTACTTCCGGCCCATCGACACCACCATGGACGAGGAGCAGGTGCAGCTGTGCCGGAAAGAAAAGCTGAGATGTGGGTGTCCCGGGGCCCCTCCCCAGGGCGCACCTGGCCGTTCGCATGTCCCTGAGGCCTGCTGTGACCCTGTAGGGGGTGGGGAGGGTCAGAGAGTACCAGCTCTGGGCCTTGGGGAGAGGAGGATTTCACAGCACAGAGGGTGCTGCCTCTCCTAGGCTGTTCTGAGACAGCCTCCTTGTTGACACTCCTCAGCAACTGGTGATTTTCTGGGAATAAAAGGGTCTGTCGGTGATGGGAAATTGGCTTGGACAGACTTGGTTCAATCCGGCCCTTCCACTAAGCAGCTGTGTGACCTTGAATCTGATGGTGGGAACATGGGCTGGACACGTGGCTGGTTCTGAGGCTGGAGGAGACCTCAGGGGTGCTTTTGTCCCTTGCCCCGGTCCACAGCCCGCCACCAGACTCAGCTTCACAGGGCGGCCTCTGCAGGCCCACGCCTCCACCCTCGGAGCTGCTCTGGCCCTGGATCTGAGTTCAGGGCGGGCGGCACCCATCCCTCCCTGTGCACTTTCCCATGACTCCAGCATCCTTCTGCACCCCGCCCCCGAGGGAGCAGCGTCTGCAGGGAAATGTAAACACGGGCCTGGGCTATACTTAGCTCGGGATGTGTACCAAGGGCTGCTGGGGGCAGGGAGATGGCGCCTGGTGTCGGCCCAGCTTCCAGATGGTTCCAAGGGCTGGGTCAGGGGTCATGGGGCCTATGGGATGGGATGGACTCTGGTTCAAATCCGTGGCTGCCCCTCCGTTAATGAAGTGAAGTGAAAATCGCTGTCGTGTCCAGCGCTTTGCGACCCCATGGACTGTAGCCCGCCAGGCTCCTCTATCCATGGAATTCTCCAGGCAAGAATACTGGAGTGGGTTGGCCCTTCCCTTCTCCAGGGGATCCTCCCAACCCAGGGATCAAACCCAGGTCTCCTGCATGGCAGGCAGATTCTTTACTGTCTGAGCCACAGGGGAAGCCCCCCTTAATAGGGCAGCTGTGGGCAAATGCCTTCTCTTCTCTGAGCTTGTCAGCCCCGTCTGTGACACGGGTTCAGGGAAGGGTCATGTGAGGATGAGGGGCAGAGAGATGTTTGCAGAGTGCCAGGCAGGGTAAATGCCGGGACCAAGGCCATCGTGAGCTTGAGGCTCCCTGAGGCTCAGCCAAGGGTGGAGAGGTCACCTCCCCTTCAGCGCATGGCTCTGTTGGGATGCAGGCTGCTGAGTGATGTCAGTAAAGGGGCCAGGTGACGTCACTGAGAGAGAAGTGAGCCGAGCAGCTGTGAATGCCCCTCAGGGGCCGGCTCGGATCAGCCAGGGGCAGGAGGGAAGCAGCGGGGTCTGTGACCTGCCTCAAGCCCAGGATGGCAGCCAGCCTCTTGGGTCTGTCAGGAGTGACACCTTGAAGTCACGCTGAGCAGATTTCCTGTTGACAATGAGGCAGAGGTGTAGTGACTCCCATTTTACAGATGGGAAAGCTGAGGCTCAGAGCAGTGAGGTCGCTTGCCCAAGGTCACCCACCTTAAGTGGTCCATCTGGCCCCACACCCTTTGCCCTTGCCCCCTACGGCCTTGGCTTTCGGGTTGCATTGCTGGGGTGTTTTGCTGAGTTTGAGGGACGGGGAGGTTGGGGTAGCGGGGAGCCCAGGGCCCCCGTCTGCCTCGCCTGACTCATCCTCCGCCTTTCCCCGCCGCCCCCAGTTCTGTTCCACATGTACGACTCGGACAGCGACGGCCGCATCACCCTGGAAGAATATCGAAATGTAAAGTATGCTCCCGCG
>SJYX01016726.1:0-20442 GCA_006410675.1 Oreotragus oreotragus | reverse complement strand
CCTCTCCCTGCCGCTGCAGCGCCCGGCGCCCCGTCCCCACCCTCCTCTCCCTGCCGCTGCAGCGCCCGGAGCCCCGTCCCCACCCTCCTCTCCCTGCCGCTGCAGCGCCCGGAGCCCCGTCCCCACCCTCTCCCTGCCGCTGCAGCGCCCGGCGCCCCGTCCCCACCCTCCTCTCCCTGCCACTGCGAGTCTGTGCTTCCCGAAGGCCTGCCTGCGGGGCAGAGACGCACGTGGCCCGCTCACCACTCCTGCTGGGCCTGGCGCAGAGCTCTGCTCAGAGGCCTCGCTGCTCCTGTCCCACCAGAAGAGCAGATCTGAGGTTCCAGTCCTCGGGGGTCGGGCCAGGCAGGCGAGGCTGGGCTTTGGGGGGCCACAGACCCTACTGGTAGCCTCCCTGGGCTCACAGGTAGTACCTGGCCCAGCGCCAGGCCCAGTCGGGTACAGCATGGCCTCGCTGTCATTAATCTTATTATTTATGAGGCAGTTTGTGGCCTGGAGGGCAGGGGTCTCCTGAGGGCCCCGATCTGGCGTCCAGGGAGGAGCTGGGAGCAGCGGGGGGGCATGTGTAGATGAGATGGGGGCCGGCCATCCGGGTGTGTGGCTGACGAGGGTGGGAGGCCTCCCGCTGTGTCAGAAGTGGTGAGTCGTTTCTCAGAGCTGGGCTCTCGGGCCTGGGGTTTCTCCTCCTGGCTCTGTTGACAGGGGCCCCTCTGGGGTTGCAGGGTGTTGAGCAGCGTCCCTGGCTTCTACCTGCTGGATTCCAGTCACACCTTACAAGTTGTGACAAGCAAACATGTCTCCAGACACAGCTACCGTCCCTGGGTTGGCGCGGGGGTGGGGGGTGTGTGTGTGAAGTCACCCCCAGTGCAGAACCGATGGAGCAGAGGGCACAGGGACGGATGGTCAGTGAACTGGGAGCCAGCACGTCTGTGAGCGGCCACTGCCGGCGCTCACGGGCTCGGATGGTGCTGTTGGGGGGAGGGGGGCTTGCAGGCCCCCTGGGGAGGCTCCAGGCACCCGCAGGGTCCTTTGAAGGGTGAGCGCACAGAGTGTGCAGGCACTGTGCTAGGTCCTTCTCGGGCATTGCTTCATGGACTTGTAGCCTTGTTTCACTGGTTCCAAGTGAACTAAGGGAACCAAGGCTCAGAGGCATAGGAATCTTCTGGACTTCCTGGGCAATGACCTTGGACTCTCTCTCTTACGGGGGCTCTGAGCCCCTGGGGGCTGTGCAGGCAGGCACATGAGCACCTCCATGGACTTTGGGTTGTCTCGGGTGTTACCCCTGAGGCTACCCCCTCTGGCTTCTGCGTATTCACTGTGGCTGCCATCCCAGACACTACCCCAGCTTTGGGGTCACCCCAGCCCAGGTGGAGGGGTGTTTTTTTCCTGCTGGAACCTGCTGTTTGTGCCCAGGCCTGTCATCTGGAGATGGCGGTTCTGGGCCTGCCCCCAGGGGCAAGGGGGCTGCGGTCACTTTATTGACCTGCATTTTATCTGTCTGCTTCAGGGGCCCTAGGGAGGCTTCTGAGTTTGGTGAGCCCACCCTCCTCAGCAGATTAAACTGCTACAGAAAGGGCTGGTGGCCTCGCTGGGGAGCACAGGGATCCCCGGCCGAATCCCCACTTGATTTAATTACACTCTCCTCCGATAAATTGCTCCCTGTCGTACTCCAGTTTGAATTGGTGAGTTTTCTTAATTTGCTGTCATGAAATCGCTGGCAGCTGGCAGCTGCTGGTCTGCATAGAATCCACGCATCCTTGGAGCCTGTGCCGGCTTCCTGAGGGGGGCATCCTGCCACCGTGGGCATCATCTTCCTTTAGTTACCAGTCCTCTTTGTGCTCGTAAAATGTTTTCTCATGTGATCGTGGACCAGATAAACACAGAGGCAGGGGGCGACCACGTCCTTTCATAGTGCGCGGCTTCTGAGGACACCTGACGTTTCTGCCAAAGATAGACGACGGATCGCCCACCGTCATGGACTTCCAGGGCCGGCTGTCCACTGCGGCTGGGGTCTTTCCAGAGTGCGTCTCTGGGAAGCCTTCCTGTGGCTGGAGGGTGGGCCGGCTTTCCTGGGGCCTCAGCCACAGTGCTTCCCCGAGCCTCTGGCCCCTCCACCTGCCTTGCTTCCACCGGGCACCCACCCGGCACGCCGGGCCTCGGGCCAGAGGGGCCTCACCTGTAGTTCGCTCCCCTCGGCCGCCCCCAGGGGCCTGGGGTGGCGGGCAGGCGGAGGCAGCCGCTTCTTCTGTCGGCCCTGGTCAGGAAAGGCGGGCAGCCCTATGGACAGAGCTGGTCCAGGCCTTCTAAGAATCTGGTGTTTTTCTTAAAACTAAAAAGTATATCCCAAATTAGATTAAGAGCAGAGCCCACTCGAGGGGCTGTTGTGAGATTCGCATCAGCTCGTGGTAATCACGTTGGTAAAACACTCGTAGCAGACGCATGGAGAGTGCCTGCTGTTTCCTTCCTTCTGTTCTTAAATGAATTATTTTGGTATGTCTTTTTAGCTGCGCTGGGGCCTCGTTGCTGCACGTGGGCTTCCTCGATCCGCGGCGAGCAGGGGTCACTCTAGTTGCGGTGCGCTGGTTTCTCAGAGCACTGGCTCGGTCATTGTGATGCATGAGCTCTTGCTCTGTGGCATGTGGGATCTTCCCGGACCAGGGATCGGACTGGTGTCCCCTGCATTGCAAGGTGACTCTGAACCACTGGACCACCAGGGAAGTCCCTGGTGTTTTCTTAACTATGCATCAGAATGAATCTCTGAGCGGTACGTAAAGAGAAGTGCGTCTCTCCTGGTCCTCCTCCCTAAAGAGACCTGCCTTTGATGGGTTTTTCCCGACACAGATCAACGCACACATGTGTGTCTTCTAGTTCTGAGACACACAACACGGCGTTCAACTCCCCCAGCTTCCTCGTCCCCGTGCTGACCCCACACGTCCACAGGGCAGGTGGCAGCCATCTGAAAGCATCTTTCTGCTCCTTGTTTCTTTTCCCACTGGGTGCATCTCTTGGAGCCTCTTCCATATCAGCCTATCTGGGATCGACCCCTTCTTCGTGGTAATCCGTAGCCCGGACAACCACACTTTCTTTGGCTGGTCTTGTGTTGACAGGCGGTGGGATGTCCACCCAGTTGTCACAGGCACAGAGGGCGCCGTGGGCCAGGGCGGGGGCTGTGAGGGCTTGGTCGTAGTGGCATCAGGGACAGGAGCCCTGCCTATCATCTTGTGCGTCCCCGTGTGCACAGGTGACTCCGCAGGAGGGCGGCTCCTGGACGCCACGCCATCAGGATGACTCACGGGCAAGAAGGGGTGGGCCGTGCGGGCTGGCCCTTTGTTCCCTTGGCCCTTTCCCCAGCGTCTGGAGCGCCGGCCAGCCCAGAGCTGCTCTTAACCAAGCCTGGTTTGAGAAGGCAGGATGGAGAAACGGGGGGTGTCTGTTGGTGGACGCCCCAGCCTCTGCCCACCCCACACCCCTTCTTTTCCCATCTTTGTCAGCCCTGTCCTCCTCAGGGGCATAGGCGGGGGTGACTCTGCACCGGCTTCCACCCCACCCTCAAGAGGATGCTGGAGTTCAAGGTGACCAGCCCCAAGCTGCAGGCGAACAGTCCACAATGTTCTCGTGGCCCTACCTACACGCCCCACCCCTCTTTCTGTGTCGGGGGGTGGAGGTGGAGGGTCTCTGGGCAGAAGCCACTCACTGTGCCCCATTCTCTGTCTGCAGGAGCCCGATCAGGTGTACGAGGGGATCACCTTCGATGACTTCCTAAAGGTGGGTGCCTGGGAGTTGGGGCTGGGCATGGGGGCTGCACTGGGGGCTTGCAGGGGACCCTGCTGGTTAGGAAGAGACAGGCGTCTCGAGGGAACAGGGTCTACTCTGAGTGTGGCCTTTACAGTGTTTTAAACTGGTTTTACTTATGTTTATTGAAAGGGTGATGATAGTCACAGACACTCAAAACAACTTAGCAAGTGCAAAAGGGCCTCTGAGGAAGGCTCCGCTTTTCTCCCCATCAAGTCCCTGGTCCCCTTTCTCAGAAGCACCCTGTTGACAGCTGGAACCAGGGTCTGGAATGTTCAATGCCTGTGGGCCCAGCTCTTCTCAGAAGCATGCGCTGGTGCTGCCCACGTGTGGCCCCGCCGTCCTCCTGGGCCTCGCAGACAGTGCTGCGTGCCCAGCTGCCCACCTTCCACCCTGGTTAGTGGACATTCAGGCCTTGCCCAGCTTTCATGGCTGTAAACGTGCCCGCAGACTGCAAACGGAGTCCTGGGTGCTCTGATCGGTGAGGAATCAAGCCCCCTCCTGTACTCTGCCCACTCTGAGCACCCCAACAGTGGGGTCCCCGCTGAGGCAGATGGAGCTGAGGAAGATGGGAGGTTAGAGCAACGATAGCCAGGGCCTCCTGGGCCAACCGCCAGTGCTCTCAGGTGGCCCTGAGGGAACAGGCCTGTGCCGGGGCCGGGGACCCCCACCCCATGGCTGAAGCTCTAGGAAGCCGAGGGGCAGCCTGCCTGAGGGGCTCCCCCAAAGTCTGAGCCGCCAGCTTGGCCGGTCATGACAAGAGGAGGGGCATGGGTGGTACAGGCCAGGCCTGAAGGAGAGACTGGAAGGGTCTGCTGGGCTGGAGGAGGGCAGCCTCCCTCTCAGATGTGCCCTGCCCACCCCCCAGGGCAGGTGGGTGGGGAGAAGATGAGCTGGCATTTGTGCCATGGGTCACCTTGGCACGTGGAAAGATGGTAACACCCAAGCAAGAACCAGAGTGAGCAGTGAGAAGACCAGGGAGGCCAAGGGGAGGTTAGGGAGGGAAGGATGCTGCTTTAAGCCAGAAGACGAGAAGAAATGCTTTTTGGTCCCAGAAAAGCAGCTTCTTCCCCAGCAGTCCGTTCCCCAGCCCTGCCCGCCTCCAGGGCTCCCCAGTCCATGGCCGCTGGGCTTTTTCCCACCAGCTGGCCACTCCCATTCTCTGAGCCCCATCGTGACCCTCTCATCACCTTGGCAATTGGCAGAAACCACCCTGCGCGTACAGACATCTCTTCCTGGGAACACCCTGCCCACCTAACAAGGAAAGCGCCTGGAGCTGTGGGCATGTGATGGTGGCCGAAAACGTGCTGAGGCCTCCCTGTGGCTTGGGTGCCCACAGGACTGTGCTCGCCTGAGCCGCATGGCTGTTCCTGCAGATGTTGAGGGCAACACTGTGAGAGTCTGAATTCTTACATAATCAAGGAGACGGTGACCAGTCGCTGCCCACCACACCCTTCGGTTCCTGCCCGCATCCTTCCGGCCGTCTCACTATCCGTGGTCCTCTTGGGCCCGAGTGGCCGAGGAGCAGGAGTCCTGGGTGCTGGAGCTCATGGTGCGGCATAGGGTCTGGTGGCCTGAGTGTCCGCTAGGGACCTGGCCAGATTGGACCCTGATGGAGGTGCCAGGTATGTGGTGACAGACGTGGTCTTTGGCAGAAATCACCTTTCCTGGGCAGGAGCTTGTCTTTGTGGAACACGGTGACCTATCTCTAGGAGGTTATAAAGATCTAACTGTCGCAACCTTTGAATGAACGATGATGGCTTCATGAGATCCTAGAATTACACAGCCCTTAAGAGTTTACAAGCCACTTCCATGCAGGATTCCACGGGAGCCCCCACCGCAGAATGGGCAGCACAGGTGGAGGTCTGCACGTCTTTCTGGTGCAAAGGAGGTTTAACAGGGTCTCAGGAATTTGCGTGAAAATCAGAGTCTGAAGTGGTGATAGGTGGGATTCGAGCGACTTCAGCTAGGAGCCTGGATTCAGCACTTAAATAATAACTTGCTCTAACAGTCCAGAAAGAATCCAAATGTCAGAGCCCAGTTAACCAGCACAGAGGCAGATGGAAGAGGTTCCGTGCTTCGCTCTGGANGGGGAGCCCCCGCCTCTCTGGTTTCTGCTGTCCTGGGCAGCGCTGCGGTCTCTAGTCGCGCTCCGCTCGCCGGTGGCCCGGGCTGCTGGCACCCGCTGGCGAGCCCCTACCTCTCTGGTCTCTGCTGTCCTGGGCAGCGCTGCGGTCTCTAGTCGCGTTCTGCTCCCCGGTGGCCCGGGCCGTCGGCACCCGCTGGAAGGCTGTCTCTTATACACATCTAGATGTGTATAAGAGACAGACTCAACGCTGCTCTGTCCGTGCTCCAGATCTGGCAGGGCATCGACATCGAGACCAAGATGCACGTCCGCTTCCTTAACATGGAGACCATCGCCATGTGCCACTGACAGCCCGCCCCCACGGAGCACCTGCACCGGGATCTGGGCTGCGCGGGTCCCACTTGCTGCAGCCTTTATTGTAAATAGCCGACACTCTCGCTCATCTCGATTTCCCGCAGGGTATGGTGTGTGAGACTTTGCTGTTTTTAATCTCTAATAAAAAAGGAAAAGGGTTTGGTAATGAGCGTGGCTCCTGTCTGTTCCCCGCGTCCACGCACGTGGCCTGGCCGTCTGGTGGCCCAGAGGTTGACCGCAAGGAGCAAGCAAAGGCTGGTTTGCAAGGGGATTTTTTTTTCTCCCTTCCTGTCTGGTGTATTTAGGGTTAACGGGTTGCTGTCTTCCGACACAAGTGCTGGGAACTCATCTGCCTCCTCAGTCTCCAGCTCCTCCATGGGGGCAGAGGTTGGGCTGGGGGAGGAGGGGACTTCCTGGGTGGCATGATCTGTTATTCAGACCCAAGGAGAAGACGTGAGCAGGCCCAGCCACGGGGACCACCCAAGTTCACCCCATGGTACTGGGGGCACCGGCAGTCTGCCTGGCAGGACCAGATTTGGGGGGCCTGGCCTGAGGACGGGTAACCACACAGCCTGCACCCCGAGGTCTGCGGCAGAGTGGCAGCTGGGGAGGCCACCGGCCCAGGTAAGCATCTCCCACACCTCTGGTTGTGACCCGCTGGTAGTGGAAGGTGAGGCAAGGGGGAAACACAGTCGTTCAGCTGTGGCTGGGGGTCAGCACAGGGCTGGCCTTCGGTGGTGCCCTGGGGGCCGGCTGCCTCTCCTGGGCAGCGCTGCAGTCTCTAGTCGCGTTCCATCCGACACAAGTGCTGGGAACTCATCTGCCTCCTCAGTCTCCAGCTCCTCCATGGGGGCAGAGGTTGGGCTGGGGGAGGAGGGGACTTCCTGGGTGGCATGATCTGTTATTCAGACCCAAGGAGAAGACGTGAGCAGGCCCAGCCACGGGGACCACCCAAGTTCACCCCATGGTACTGGGGGCACCGGCAGTCTGCCTGGCAGGACCAGATTTGGGGGGCCTGGCCTGAGGACGGGTAACCACACAGCCTGCACCCCGAGGTCTGCGGCAGAGTGGCAGCTGGGGAGGCCACCGGCCCAGGTAAGCATCTCCCACACCTCCGGTTGTGACCCGCTGGCAGTGGAAGGTGAGGCAAGGGGGAAACACAGTCGTTCAGCTGTGGCCGGGGGTCAGCACAGGGCTGGCCTTCGGTGGTGCCCTGGGGGCCGGCTGCCTCTCCTGGGCAGCGCTGCGGTCTCTAGTCGCGCTCCGCTCCCCGCTGGCCCAGGCTATTGGCACCCACTGGAAGGCGCCCTCCTCGCCTTCTAGGGGAGCCCTTCCCTGCCGCTGCAGCGCCCGGAGCCCGTCCCCACCCTCCTCTCCCTGCCGCTGCAGCGCCCGGAGCCCCGTCCCCACCCTCCTCTCCCTGCCGCTGCAGCGCCCGGAGCCCCGTCCCCACCCTCTCCCTGCCGCTGCAGCGCCCGGCGCCCCGTCCCCACCCTCCTCTCCCTGCCACTGCGAGTCTGTGCTTCCCGAAGGCCTGCCTGCGGGGCAGAGACGCACGTGGCCCGCTCACCACTCCTGCTGGGCCTGGCGCAGAGCTCTGCTCAGAGGCCTCGCTGCTCCTGTCCCACCAGAAGAGCAGATCTGAGGTTCCAGTCCTCGGGGGTCGGGCCAGGCAGGCGAGGCTGGGCTTTGGGGGGCCACAGACCCTACTGGTAGCCTCCCTGGGCTCACAGGTAGTACCTGGCCCAGCGCCAGGCCCAGTCGGGTACAGCATGGCCTCGCTGTCATTAATCTTATTATTTATGAGGCAGTTTGTGGCCCGGAGGGCAGGGGTCTCCTGAGGGCCCCGATCTGGCGTCCAGGGAGGAGCTGGGAGCAGCGGGGGGGCATGTGTAGATGAGATGGGGGCCGGCCATCCGGGTGTGTGGCTGACGAGGGTGGGAGGCCTCCCGCTGTGTCAGAAGTGGTGAGTCGTTTCTCAGAGCTGGGCTCTCGGGCCTGGGGTTTCTCCTCCTGGCTCTGTTGACAGGGGCCCCTCTGGGGTTGCAGGGTGTTGAGCAGCGTCCCTGGCTTCTACCTGCTGGATTCCAGTCACACCTTACAAGTTGTGACAAGCAAACATGTCTCCAGACACAGCTACCGTCCCTGGGTTGGCGCGGGGGTGGGGGGTGTGTGTGTGAAGTCACCCCCAGTGCAGAACCGATGGAGCAGAGGGCACAGGGACGGATGGTCAGTGAACTGGGAGCCAGCACGTCTGTGAGCGGCCACTGCCGGCGCTCACGGGCTCGGATGGTGCTGTTGGGGGGAGGGGGGCTTGCAGGCCCCCTGGGGAGGCTCCAGGCACCCGCAGGGTCCTTTGAAGGGTGAGCGCACAGAGTGTGCAAGCACTGTGCTAGGTCCTTCTCGGGCATTGCTTCATGGACTTGTAGCCTTGTTTCACTGGTTCCAAGTGAACTAAGGGAACCAAGGCTCAGAGGCATAGGAATCTTCTGGACTTCCTGGGCAATGACCTTGGACTCTCTCTCTTACGGGGGCTCTGAGCCCCTGGGGGCTGTGCAGGCAGGCACATGAGCACCTCCATGGACTTTGGGTTGTCTCGGGTGTTACCCCTGAGGCTACCCCCTCTGGCTTCTGCGTATTCACTGTGGCTGCCATCCCAGACACTACCCCAGCTTTGGGGTCACCCCAGCCCAGGTGGAGGGGTGTTTTTTTCCTGCTGGAACCTGCTGTTTGTGCCCAGGCCTGTCATCTGGAGATGGCGGTTCTGGGCCTGCCCCCAGGGGCAAGGGGGCTGCGGTCACTTTATTGACCTGCATTTTATCTGTCTGCTTCAGGGGCCCTAGGGAGGCTTCTGAGTTTGGTGAGCCCACCCTCCTCAGCAGATTAAACTGCTACAGAAAGGGCTGGTGGCCTCGCTGGGGAGCACAGGGATCCCCGGCCGAATCCCCACTTGATTTAATTACACTCTCCTCCGATAAATTGCTCCCTGTCGTACTCCAGTTTGAATTGGTGAGTTTTCTTAATTTGCTGTCATGAAATCGCTGGCAGCTGGCAGCTGCTGGTCTGCATAGAATCCACGCATCCTTGGAGCCTGTGCCGGCTTCCTGAGGGGGGCATCCTGCCACCGTGGGCATCATCTTCCTTTAGTTACCAGTCCTCTTTGTGCTCGTAAAATGTTTTCTCATGTGATCGTGGACCAGATAAACACAGAGGCAGGGGGCGACCACGTCGNGTGTGGAGTCATTTCCGGAGCTCTGCTGCTTTTTTGTAATTTTTACTGATTTTTGGCCTTTTAATGAAGTATAGTTGATTTACAACATTGTGCTAATCTCTGCTGTACAGCAAAGTGATTCAGTTAGACATATAATATGTACATCCTTTTTGTATATTCCTTCCCACTATGGTTTATCCCAGGAGACTGGATGTAGTTCCTGGTGCCATACTTTTGGATTTGCTTGTTTAGTGCTGAATTCCAGAAATGTTTTGACATTTTCAGGAGCAAAGCCCAAGGCCTCTGCTTCTTACCCTCCCAGTGCCAGCATTTGTGTGGGAGACTGGGATGTGATTGCCCCCACCCCTGACTTCAACATCCCTCCCCGCTCCTCCCGCTGCTGGGATCTGGTTGCCAGCAGAAGGAATTTAGAAAGACCTGCACTCAGGAGAGCTGGTCCCATGTGCGTGCTAGTCAGCACTCGTCCAGGACGGGTCTGCAGTGAGACACCTGCAGCCTGGCCGAAGCACACATACCCCTGGCCCCCCAGCCCCCGCTGAGTCCTCTCCCGCCTAGCATGAATGCCAGGGACCTGCGGAGTCGCTTAGCAGCAGGCCTGCTGGCATGGCCAGTGAGGGCTGAATTTTCAGGGATTCTCCCAGTTTGCTTGTCTTCTCAACAAAGGCAGTTCATGAACGTAGTGTTTTTGTAAATAACAGACCTTGCACCTGCCCAGCCTGCATCTGGGAGCGTGGCCACTGTGGGTACAGAGCGTGCATTTGTACTTGTTCAGACCACCAAGGGCTGGCTGGATATCTTTGGAGCTTTGGCCACGGCTTACCTAAACTGCTAGTTAGGGATTTGTTCACCCCGAGCCTGGTCCGTGCTGCCCCAGAGCATGCTGACACCCCACTGTCACTGAGGGGGTCTGACTGACTCCCACCGGAAGGCAGGCCAGAGCCGGCCTGGGGCTCTCCTGCGGGCTCCCAGGGCACCGTGTGCGCGAGGTGGTGCTTTCACTCATTTGGTCATTCAGGGAGTGGCTGGGGTCGGCTGTCAGGGCAGACCCACTCCTAGGGAGGGCGGTTATTCCAGTCTGCTGGCCTTTGACTGGAAATAACGAGGGTCACTGCCCTGGGCACGAGCCTTGGCATGGCCCTGGACAGGCTGGACCGGCGGGTGTTCTCAGGAGGGGCAGAGACCCTGAGTGTAGCTCTGCCCCTATCTGAAGTGACGTGTCTGTTGATTTCTCAATTTGCCTGCTGTAGAACAAATGCCCTTGTTTTACAGCTTTCCTCTTATTGGGAATTGTACTCATGACTAATCAATGCTAAATCAAATATTTGAAGTCAGTGCTCTGAGGGCCTCAGGCTGTGGGAGCAGGGACGTGTCCACAGCGTGCAGAATGAGGGTGAGGTCACCTCTCTCCACGTTCTCCACCCACTTCCCAGGAATTGGGGTGAAGGCAGGATCTAGTCCAGTGCTGCCATATGACCAAGGAGAAAATGTTACCAGAACTCTGCTTTTGGCTGTTAGAATAGAGCAATTTGACACACTTGGCCATGTGGTAGGTTTACTAAAGGGCTGTGTAATGGAAATCTGAGAAGCTCAAGGGGAACCTGCTGCCACGTTAGACATGAATTATGGATAAAGGAATGGAGCAAGATGGCAGGAACTTCCCGTTTTGGCCAAGCACCCTCTGAGGGAACAAGTTTCTGAGTTGTGCCTAGACTTCAGCAGTTTGATTATTTTCTGACCCCAGCAGCTGGAGATGTTCTTTATGTGCTTTGCTAATGGGAAGCAGGTTTATGTGTGGATCTGATCCTTGTCACCGAGCAGGCGAACCCGTCTCTGCTGCCCGGGGTTCACTAGTCTGAAGCTCAGCCTCACACAGCACAGTGACTTGACGTAGGCTGATGGAGTTTAAAATACAAGTTGCCTTGCAAGCTGTCCTCCCACACAGTGACCTTGGGAAGGCCTTGGAGAGTTGAGTGGGAGGAGCCGGGGCTTTCACCACCACCTGCCAGGGTGTCAGTGCTGCCTTTGTCTCTGGGCTTCTCCGGAACCGGTGACCAATGCCAGGAGGGATTCAGTAGTTGGAGGAACCTGACCCCCAGGAGGACTGGGGACTCTGATGGGCACATGGTGGCTGCTCTTCCTCCTAACCTGCTGGTGGACCAGGTCAGCAGGGACTGGGTTTCCCGTCTTTACCCCGGAAAAGTCCACGGGGCAGTGGTCAGGTGGGCAGATGCGCTAAGGTGGATGGATGCACCCAAGGAGCAGCTTGCGGCGCCTCCCTCTAAAGGAATCAAGGAGGGGGCGTTTGCACTGGTGCCGGGCGAGGGGAGATCAGGACCGGCTCGGCTCTGGGTGTGGGGGAGCCTGCCCACCCATTCTAGGAGCAGAGAAGCTCCCCACTAGAGCCTCTGCTTGGAACCCCCTGCCCAGCAGCAGAGGTAGGGAGAGAGCAGGCTAGTGCCCACGTGGCACCGGCTGGAGCCCAATGGGGGGGCCCTGCCATTGCCCACCCCAGGTAGCGCCGTCCAAATTGCCCTGGGCCCTGCACAGCAGCCAGGGAGCCATCTGGCCTGGCCACAAGTGAGGTGGGCAGGTCCGTGTGGTTGGGGAACCGGGGCCTGGCGGCTGGCATCACTTGCTCCTGGATGCCACAGCTGCTGTGCAGAGCAAAGGCCCGAGTAAGGGAAGGCCAGCAGCCCCCAGCTCTGCCCGTCCTGACAGGCCCCAGTAAGAGAAGGCTGCATCCCCACCAGGAGGCCACTTCTCTCCAATGGTGAGCAGGGTTGGGCCACTGTGTCCAGTGTTTGCCATCTGAATGCAGGGTGAGACACACTGTTCTCTCAAATGGAGAGAATCCTGGCTCTGGAGGGTATGGAGGACTTGGACCAGAACTCCACTCTTAGGGACACTGCGTTTTCCTCGAATCAGCTGACCCCACCCAGCCAGGGCAGGCTTTCTCCTTGCAGGGGAAGATGTGGCCCTGGGACGGGTCTTCGAATGAATCACTCCCCGGGCAGCGCCATCTAGTGGCTGCAGCTGGACTCTTCGGGGAACTGGGGCTTCCCTTGGAGAATCTGAGGAAAGAGCCATACTTCCTCCCGGAAAACACCCGTATGCGCAGTTTCACACACTGTGTGGGTCACCTGGATCCTGGGCTAGGAGCCCCTCTAACAGTGGTTCTGGGGGAAGACTGTTCAACGTGCTACGTGAGATTTTTGGGGGGAGAAGGGAGAGCTGGTAGAGTGGTGTGTGTGGGGGTGCTGGTGCCACACGCCTTGCCAGGGTGCAGACGCGTTATAAAGGGAAAAAGGCAAAGCCAGGCAAGACAAGGATCCCTGGCGTTTGGCCCTCTATCCTGGTCCTCAGGGAGGACCTGGTGCTGAGGCGGAAAAGCAGAAGACAGTGGCACAGAGCAGAGCAGACTTCGAGTCAGTCAGCTGAGAACTCGGCTGGCAGAGCAGTGCCCACGAAACAGCCAGCGGGGACACAGGTGAGGGGGGTGAACAGACAGCGGTAGACGTGGGCCCAGATTTCTTGAAGCCACTGGAGAGTGGCTGTTCACAAAGGGACTACGAACGTTTCCCCATCAGGGTGACTTCTTCCGGTACATAAGGTTTACTGCAAAAAAATGCTGACTGAGCTCGGCGTGCCTGGAGGTTATAGTCTGGGTCCAGGAAAACTCTTCACAAAACCCAGGTGGTTTATGTTATCAACAGGCTAGGAAGGAAGAACCCCACACTTGTTAAGATTTTTACCCTGGGCCAGCAGTTGGCAGTGAATCAAAGTAGCTGAAAACTATTTTTATTTTCAGTAAAATTTTCTGGGTCTAATTTCTTTTAAACAACTCTTTCATTATCCTTAATTCCTGCAAAGCTAAGAGGGAGACTCTATCTGCAAAATAAACAGTGAAATCAGACTGCAAGGGGGGGCTGCTGCTTAAAGGAGAAGCAGCTTTCCCCAGTGGTGAGACTGTGAGAGACGGACACCACGTAGAGCAGCGTCACTCAGGGGTCACAGCAGTGAGATCAAGCACAATACAT
This sequence comes from Oreotragus oreotragus, assembly GCA_006410675.1. Taxonomy (NCBI): domain Eukaryota; kingdom Metazoa; phylum Chordata; class Mammalia; order Artiodactyla; family Bovidae; genus Oreotragus; species Oreotragus oreotragus. Next base: position 6,941 of record SJYX01016726.1, on the reverse strand, counting down.
GCGTCATTCACCAGCTGTAGGCCGGCTTCATCTGGGAAGTGATGGGGTTTTCTGAAGGGAAGCAGTAAACTCCACTGACACAGCCGCGCTCTCGGGAGGAGGGACAGGTCCCAGAGCGCCTCTCTCTCTCTGGCTCTGTCATCCTCTCTAGCTGGATGTGCGTCTTTTATGATGAGGACCTTAATCTGAAAAAGAAAAAAAGCTTCCACAACCCTCAGGACTCAAAAGTTCTAGGACTCCAGGTTAATGGTGGGTTTCCCAACCATATGTACATGCTTGTGAACAGCAGGAAGGCTGCACTTTGCTCTTGGATCAGTGTAGGCAAATTATCCCCACGCTGAAAATGTACTTACTCTGTCTGATAGTCCCTTGGGCCTTCTTTTTTAAAACCTTTATCAACAGTTGTATATTTCATCTCTTAAAAAAACTGCTTTTGGCTTTAGGATCAACTTCACCGTTTGTTGGTGTTCATGAGATTTCCCTGGTGGCTCAGATGGAAAAGAATTGGCCTGCAATTCAGGGGACACCCTGGGTTGGGAAGATGCCCTGGAAAAGGGAATGGCAACCTACTCCAGTACTCTTGCCTGGAGAACCCCATGGGCAGAGGAGCCTGGCGCGCTGCCCTCCATAGCGTCGTAAAGAGTGGTACACGACTGAGCAGCTAACGCTGACACACTGGTTCACTGGCGTGTTTATCCTGGACACCTGCCTTCTGCTGGGGTCACTAGGGCCTTTCTTGAGCTTTCTGGGGTGCCCGCTCAGTGCGCTGGTCCATTAAGTCATAAGGTCTCCCTGCCCATCCTGACCTCACCCCCTGGTCTGGATGGTCAGTGCTTCCACTGTCCCCCTTCCTGGTCTCCATTTCTATTTCCCTCTTGAAAAGCAACTTAGACTCATGCTGCTTAGAGCGGAAACCAACCCAATGTTGTAAAGCAGTTCTCCTCCAATTTTAAAAGTATAAAAATCCCAAGTTAATTCAGGGCGCCTGGAGTTCCCAGGTCTCCGCTTTGCTTAGCACTCTGGTGGTGTCTGATTGTCACCCACTGGGACTGGGGGCCCTGGACTGGGCCTGTCTGCTGGCACTGCTCTCCATCCAATCTGCACTGCTCCTTGGGGCCTCCATACATGGTTGTTTTTTGTGTGCGGCCTGTGGGTATCTGAAAAGGTGCAGAACCCTGTCTACATCCACTGTGTTGAGCTGATAAATTATATTAAGTATGTCTTCCAAATCCTTTCATGTTTTTACTGATTTGATCTGACCACCCACTATGAGCACGGATTTGTCTGTTTAGCTCCATCAGTTTTCTGCTTTGATATTTTGGAGGTATGGTAGGCGGCTGCTGCTGCTGGTTACAAGAGTCCTTAAATCAAGAGGAATGCAATGGTTTGCCCTCTTAATCTTACAGAAATGGAAGCTATTTATCAGCATGAACAGGTCTCTTGGGTTACCCTGTCTTATCTTAGTGGGTTAACGTGTAACGGTTCCTCCGGTATTAGCCCCTCTTCTCATTCTCTACTCCAGAATCCATCATCTTCCCCCTATGTGGAGGACAGTTTATTCATGAGGATGTAGACAGTGTCTACTTTGTATCACATGTTACAGACCCCGTAGTAAGCAAAACAGGTATTAATGAAATCATTGTACAAATATATAATTATAAATCAAAAGCTACCAGGATAAAGGACTACCCTCCAGATTGGGGACGACCCAGAGTTGAATTCGTGACCTCAGATCCAAGAGCTGGGTGGGTGATGAGGCCTTGTCAGCTCGGAGACCAGCGTATTCCCAAAGAAGGGGTTTGGAGACTGGAAAGAGAGTGAGTGTGCTGAGCGGGGTGCTACAGGGCCTCACCTGGGAGCTACAGCGATGTGTAGTGCACACAGTGATGCGGGGAGACCCCAGCAACGGGGAAAGCAAAGGCGCAGAGGAATGTGGGGTCACGCAGTGCACCCTGGGGTTGCTCTTCTCCCCGACACTTACAGCCCCGTGGGTGCCCCTCCTGCTTTCCAGTGAGGCGCTTCTCTAAATCCTGTCAGGCGGGAAGGCGAGTGCGAGGTCATAGTTGTAACCCGGCATGGTGTCACAGGCTGAGCGGCAGATGGGCACCGTGCTCTGAAAGGCCAGCTGGTCCACTGCAAACGCGTAGGCCTGGATCAGCCCCCGGTGTCTAGAGAACGCACAGAGAAAGCACGGTCAGGCCCAGGGCCCAGCCCCTGCCCCCGTGGCATCTGCTTGAGACAGCCGTTCATGACGAATGTCCCAGTGTGTCTAACACTCCAGTCCGCGCCTAGAGATGAAGAGGTGAGCAGACAGGTTTGGCGGAGGGAAGGGAGTGTGGGGGAGGCCCCGGCTGGGCAGGGAGCCAGGCCACCGGTAATGAGGAGGGCCTCTGAGCCCCGGCTAGCAGCCTCGGGCTGAGCGTGAGGACTGGGCTTTGGCACTGTCGCTAGGCTTCTAACACCATCTTAAGCCTTCAGTCTTGGGCTCCAGGCATCTGGCCACAGCCCCGCCATGTCCCCACCACCTCCCCGCCCCCGCAGCATCCAGCTGCAGCTGCAGCAGGCACTCAGCCCGTGGTACTGGCCACATCTATGGGTCTGTTCCTGAGCTCGGTGAAAACAACAGCCGTGCCTGAGGGTACACCCTGCAGGGAACAAGGTGGCCCGGGCTGTTCTAGTAACAAAATCGGGCTAAGACTGTCTGTTCTAACGCCTACACACCCAGACCCACCCCCGCCCCGAGCGCTGACCTGCGGTGGGTGGCGAAGTTGTCCAGGTCAGCGTTGCGCACCACCCGCTCGTAGGGCACGTGGGCCGTGATGAGGCTGTGGCTGTTGAAGGAGATGTGCCGCACGGGGTGTCTGGAACACAGGAGGACGCTCATCAGGGTAAGCCTGCGGAAACTCACGGCCTACCTCTGCTGCCAGGGCCTCAAAGCGGGGTGCTGCACAGGGCTCCGGAGCCTCCTAAGCCAGGCTCTTCCTTCACAGCGGAAGAAACTGGGCCCCCGAGGGCCAGTGTCCGGCCTCCGGCCCCCAGCCTCATGGAGGCCAGGCCACCCGCTGGGCCTCCTCTGGACACGCGTCTCCATGGCCCTATGCTCTGGCCAACACTCTAGCACCTGACGTGCTGGGACGTAAAAGGACACATAACCTGAGACTCCTGGGCCCAGCCACGCCAGCTCTGAGCCGGGCTCCCCGTCTGCAGGGGGTGCCCAGCGCTGCCCATGAAGGCGCCGCCAGGCCCTGGACTCAGGAGCCCCCTCACCTCATTACTCTTGAGAGGAGCCTCTGCTCTGGCCCAGACGCCTGGCCCGCCCCCGGCCACGCCCAGGACAGGACTCCCCGCTCGGCCTCTCTCAGAGGGCTGGGCTGACAGGTAGTCAGAGGGCCTGTACTCTGGGTTGTGACAGCATATTCAGAAAGTTTAGGGACAAAGTGGCTTCAAACCTATGTGTAAGTTAAGTGTCAGTCACTCAGTCGTGCCCGACTCTTCATGACCCAATGGACTGCAGCCCACCAGGCTCCTCCATCCTCAGTCCATGACATTTTCCAGGCAAGGACACTGGAGTGGGTTGCCATAAAACCTATGTAGCAAAGACTTTTTGTTCACTTTAAAAAACTTCCTCCAGTGGCGCAATGGGCCAGACCTAGGATAGAAAAGCTGTCTAATGCAAGCAGATGCCTGCCATCAGAGAGCATCCCAGCTGTTTTCCCACGAAAAGCAGCCAGTGTCCCCAGAGCACCAGAGGCGTGATGAGACCCAGCTCAGCACTGGGAGGAGGCACAGGAGGCGCCAGCACAGACCACAGGGGTCAGCCAGGCCTGCTGAGAAGGGCAGAGGGCGGCCTGGAGGGGCCGAGGGGGTGTCCCTGCCCTGGGGATGGCGGGGGCAGGATAGGCAGCTTGGCCAGAGCAGAGGATCCTCTTAAGGTGGTGACGGGCTTCCTGAGTCCAGGGTCTGTGGCACCGGCTGGACAGAAAGTGTTCCTGGAGCACTTCGCTTTTAGGGCCCAGCGAGGCAAGAGGGCGGGACAGCAAAGACAAGAGGAGGTCGGGGCTCAATCCCACGCGTGCCGCCGGCTGGCGAGGGGAGGGGCTGGGGAGTGTGGCTGTGGTGGGCAGTGGGGTGGGGGACCAGAGCTCGAGAGGGCATGGGGCACTGGCCGCCAGGACTGGACTGAGTCTGAGAATCCCTGGCAGACAGCAGCATCAAAGCCTTATGCTGGTAACCAAGGCTTTCAGACCTTCTCTGGGACAAGCGCTAGGCACTGGTGAGAACTGACGGGCATCGCAAACGAGCTAGGAGGTGGGGCAGGACACAGCTCTGGGCACAACCTTACTTACCCCGGCTTCACCTTAACGATCCACCTGAGGGAGAACAGCTTTTCAGGGAGACAGAGACGCGCCCTGCTCAAGGGCAGGCCTCGTGGGCTGTTGGAGCGGCCAGGCTGAGGCAGCTCTTGAGAAAAAAGTGAAGGCTGTCCTTACGGGAGATAGTTCTGGGTGGCTGCGGCGTGGGCGTTTGCTGCCTTCTGGCACCACCTGGTGGCAACTCGGTGCGTCACCACGGAAGGCAGGCGCCCCAGCTGAGAAAGCTGCTGGCCTAGCACCGGCTACCACTGCCCCGCAAGGCAAGCCAGTCCTGTCCTCTTTGGACCTTGTACCTAAACTAGACCTGTGAGCAGTCTTCATTTCATCACGCCGTGCAGTTGGCGGGGACACGCCTCGGTGTGTATCTGCAGCCTCAGCTGTGGAAGCTCTGCGTCTCGCCACAGTGGTGCTGATGGACAACCCAGGGGAGTAGGGGTGGGAGGGGTTCCCTGCCTGTCTCCTGCAGGGACCTTGGGGGGGCTGGGCGGGTGTTGGCGAGGGGGCAGCCTCGGGTCGGCTCCAGCTAATCCCTGCTCAGGCGAGACCACCTCTGCTTTAAAGGTTAGAAGCAAGCTCAAGATGTTTAACAGGTGAGGCCCCCTTAGTATCCACTTACCTAGCCATCTGCTCTGCTTGGGAGACTGTCTCTTGAATTTTAGAGCTAAAGGTTAAAGTTACAAATTTCTCTTTAGCTGAACCTAAAATTTTCAGTGTGAAGCACCCTTGTAAACGGCAGCCGTTCCTGGAGTAGATGGATGGGGGTCTGTTCTATCACGGTCTCTACCTCAGCCAGGTGGTGGCCATCTGAACAGGCAGCAGTGGCCAGCTCCAGTTCTGAGCCCACTTCCAGAGGTCTCAGCAGCTGGCTCGGAGGTTCTCAGCAAGGACAGTCTGTGAAGTGCTTGCCACTGCAGCACCTGCGGGCCGGCCTACCTGGAGTGAGCCTCCCACAGCTTCTGGTTGGTCCGGTAGTCCCACACGGAGACCAGGCCCTCCTCGCCTCCACTGACGATCTTCCAGTCATCCATCTGGACTGCGGACACTCCGAGCTGGTGGGCGGAGATGGACAGGGCGATGCTGTCGGTGCGGAGGTCGTGGATCCTCACCCTGCAGGGCCCAAGGTGAGCAGAGAAATTAGCATTAGAGCCCGAGGTGACAGATTCCTCCTTGTCTGTGCACAGCAACCCTATGAAGATGAAGAATATGAAACCCCTTCAGTTACAAACATCTAAATACGGACAGTAAACATTCGCCTCCACGGTGAACTCTCACCGGAGGCTACGGGGCACTAGACACGACCTAGTTTAGAGCACCCACAACTGCTCAAAGCACACAAAAGTGAACGTGTTAGTCACTCAGTCATGTCCGACTCTCTGCGACCCCGTGGTCGGTAGCCTGCCGGGCTCCTCTGTCCATACTTGTGTGGGCTGCCATTCCCTTCTCCAGGGCACCTTCCCAACCCAGGGATCCAACCTGTTATATTGCAGGCAGATTCTTTACTCTCTGAGCCACCAGGGTAGATCAAAGCACAGAACAAGGGCACAGACACCAGCTGTCCTGGACAGCAGCCCCCGGAGAGGGAGGCTGTGACCTGACTGGCACACTGCCTCCACGGGGGCCTGGGGGCCTGGGCCCGAGACGCCCAGCATGGCAGTTTTGCTGTTTGCATGCAGGTCTGTTAAGGGCAAGATGTGAAACAGTTACATCCGTCTGCAACCTGATCTGGTGCCCAGTTCACCCGAAAAATAGCCCTTTCCGTGTGGAGTGGTAGGTATATGGTTCATCAGCGTCCTGTTGAAAGGGGACGCAACCATAGCTGACTAAGCCTAAGAGAATCATGATGAGAATATGCAGACACTGGGGAGTTGCTTATCTAAAGTCTTGAGATAATTACCTACCTTGTAATAATCTGAATTTAAGAACATCTTTAAAAACTACTTTTGATACAAGTATNACTAAGCCTAAGAGAATCATGATGAGAATATGCAGACACTGGGGAGTTGCTTATCTAAAGTCTTGAGATAATTACCTACCTTGTAATAATCTGAATTTAAGAACATCTTTAAAAACTACTTTTGATACAAGTATGTGCTGAATTTCTACCACCAAGGAAGAGACTGCTGCTGCCCTGAACAGATGCCACCGGCTGGCAGGGGAGCTGGACAAACGCGTCCCACACGGAGAACGCGGGGAGACGGAAGAACTCCAAACACGCTCCAGGCCCTGGGCTCTTACAGCTACGTGAGCACACCCACACACAAGCTACTTTCAGCATTCTGAGGGGAAATCATTTCAACTAGAAATTCTATCCTGCATTACTTACCAAGTTTGAGGGCATAATGAAGAGTTTTTCTTTTTTAATTTCTACCAGAAAAGGACACAAAGTGAACTACCCATGGATACTCTCTGAAAGAAAGTGGGGTGGCAAAATACCAGAAGGCCAGCGAGGAGCCGCCTGCCGCCCCCAGAGTGCGGTATGAGCGTCGCGGACAGCAGAGAAAGACCTACTGCGTCAGCTGGGCAGACAGACGCCCAGGACAAGGACAAACCCCCTCTTAAGAGGAAGAG
>SJYX01016724.1:92774-118307 GCA_006410675.1 Oreotragus oreotragus | reverse complement strand
TTTAAAAAAAGTTTTATATTTCAATATGGAAAAATATTTATCTATTTTTAGAGAGTTTTTTAATGTTTATATCTATAAAGAGATATTTAAAAAGAAATTAATGGATTTAGTTTCATAAATATTTGAAATGTATTAATATAATTCAAATTAATTTAAAAAGTAAATGGAAAAACAATTGCTACATGTGCAACAAATAATTTCATGTACATATGTAAATAGAGAGAGACAGAGAAAACAGAAAGAGACCTTTGACAAATCTAACACAGTAATAAAAAATGTGTCAAAATGTAAAGAGACAACACAGAGATAAGCAAATATCCCAATTTTTAAAACTATGTTCAAACACATATATAACAGAACACTCAAATAACAAAACAAAATCATAGTGAGGTACACTTTTTAATTTATTCGTTGTCAGTCATTGAAAGAAAGGAATTAATATTCTCATGTACAACTCATACATTGTTGTAAGAATAATAGGGATACCACTATTTTAAAGAGCAATTTTGCAGTATATATTAAAGTTATGATGTTTTATTCATTTAACACATATATAACAGAACACTCAAATAACAAAACAAAATCATAGTGAGGTACACTTTTTAATTTATTCGTTGTCAGTCATTGAAAGAAAGGAATTAATATTCTCATGTACAACTCTTACATTGTTGTAAGAATAATAGGGATACCACTATTTTAAAGAGCAATTTTGCAGTATATATTAAAGTTATGATGTTTTATTCATTCAACCCATCAATTTCACCTAGGGAATTTTATAAAACTGAGACATTCCCACCAGTGAATCAAGATATGTGTATTATTTCCACCCGTGACTCAAGATACATAAATTGTTGTTGTTTGGTCGTGTCCAACTCTTTCCAACCTCATGGAATGCAGCACGCCAGGCTTCCCTGTCCTTCACTATCTCCAGGAGTTTTCTCAGACTCATGTCCTTTGAGTTGGTGATGCCATCTAACCATCTCATCCTCTGTCATCCACTCCTTCTTCTGCCCTAAGTCTTTCACAGCATCAGCGTCTTTTCCAATGAGTTGGCTCCTTGCATCAGGTGGCCAAGATACTGAAGCTTCAGTTTCAGCATCAGTCCTTCCAATGAATATTCAGTGTTGATTTCCTTTAGGTTTGACTGGTTTGATCTCCTTAATGTCCAAGAGGCTCTCAAGAGTCTTCTCCAGCACTACAGTTTGAAAGCATCAATTCTTCGGTGCTCAGCCTTCTTTATAGTCCAACTCTCACATGCGTACATGATTACTGGAAAAACCATAGCCTTGACTATACAGATATTTGTCAGCAAAGTGATGTCTCTGCTTTTGAATATGCTGTCTAGCTTTGTCATAGCTATTCTTCCAAGGAGCAAGAGTCTTTGATTTCATGGCTGTATTTACCACCCACAGTGATTTTGGACCCCAAGAAAATAAAATCTGCACTGTTTCCNATACATGATTACTGGCAAAACCATAGCCTTGACTATACAGATATTTGTCAGCAAAGTGATGTCTCTGCTTTTGAATATGCTGTCTAGCTTTGTCATAGCTATTCTTCCAAGGAGCAAGAGTCTTTGATTTCATGGCTGTATTTACCACCCACAGTGATTTTGGACCCCAAGAAAATAAAATCTGCACTGTTTCCATCATTTCCTATCTATTTGCCATGAAGTTATGGGACAGGATGCCATGATTTTAGTTTTTTGAATGTTAAGTTTTAAGTAGGGTTTTTTACTCTTTTTCAAGAGGCTCTTTAGTTCCTCTTCACTTTCTTCCATTAGAGTGGTATCATCTGTATGTCTGAGGTTGTTGATAATTTTCCTGGCAATCTAGATTCCAGCTTGTGGGTCTTCCAGCCTGGCATTTCACATGACATACCCTGCATAGAAGTTACATAAACACGGTGACAATATACAGCCTTGATGTACTCCTTTTCCAGTTTGGAACTAGTTCCACATCTGGTTCTAACTGTTGCTTCTTGACCTTCATACAGGCTTCTCAGGAGGCAGGTAAGGTGGTCTGGTATTCCCATCTCTTTAATTTTCCACAGTTTGTTGTGACCCACATAGTCAAAGGCTTTAGCACAGCCAGTGAAGCAGATGTTTTTCTGGCATTCTCTTGCTTTTTCTATAATCCAACAGAGGTTGGCAATTTGACCTCTGGTTCCTCTGCCTTTTCTAAATCTACCTTGAACATCTGAAAGTTCTCAGTTCATGTACTGTTGAAGCCTAGCTTGAAGGATTTTGAGCATTACCTTGCTAGCATGTGANGCAGATGTTTTTCTGGCATTCTCTTGCTTTTTCTATAATCCAACAGAGGTTGGCAATTTGACCTCTGGTTCCTCTGCCTTTTCTAAATCTACCTTGAACATCTGAAAGTTCTCAGTTCATGTACTGTTGAAGCCTAGCTTGAAGGATTTTGAGCATTACCTTGCTAGCATGTGAAATGAGTTCAGTTGTACTGTAGTGTATAAAATATTACATAGGGAAATGTTTGTAGTAGACAAAGATTGAGGAAAAAACATCCAACAGAAGAGAATCAGGTAAACAAAGGTATACAAACACAGCCATCAGAAAGAATAAAGTTGATCTAAACAGCCACATTCAAATAGAATGTAAGTAAAAATGTGAGTTGAAAATAGTATTTACAGCATGATTTTAATTTTTAAAATAATATTAATAAAAATAATATATAGAAAAAAACTAAAGACTGTGTGTGCATCAAATAGTCAATAAGAGTTATCTATAGGGATGGGTTTATGGGAATCTTTACTTTCTTCAATCCATATCTCTATAATGATCAAAATTGTATATAATGAACATGTACTATTATTTCCTAATTAAATAAATTACAATAAAATGAAGTAAAAGAGAAGATTCAAGTTTACCTTCTACATGCAACCTACAGAAAAAAATCTATTTAAAACTCCAAAGAACTCTGTGGCCCCTTTGGCTTAGTGAATTTCTTTAATTAAGAGCTATAAAAGGAAGACGTTAGAAAAACAGTGGAATATATGGCTACCACCTTCCCTGCCTCCCATGGACCACACCAAGTAAATAGCTACATAAAGATTAATTCCCTCTGAAAAAATGCAAGAAACAGTTACTGACTCCTACATAGCAGGGAATTGAGAAAATATCCACATTTAAACATGTAGGAAAGGTGGAGACATGTTCACATGATAAATCCCTACCCCAGCTCAGCACCTTATAACCAGTAGGGAATTGCTAATGCCCAGCTTCTCCCTGTGGAGAAGGCAATGGCACCCCACTCCAGGATCTTGCCTGGAAAATCCCATGGATGGAGGAACCTGATGGGCTGCAGTCCATGGGGTTGCTTAGAGTCAGACACGACAGCTACTTCACTTTCACTTTTCACTTTCATGCATTGGAGAAGGAAATGGTAACTCACTCCAGTGTTCTTGCCTGGAGAATCCCAGGGACGGGGAGCCTGGTGGGCTGCTGTCTATGGGGTCACACGACTGAAATGACTTAGCAGCAGCTGCTTCTCCCTGAGAAGCAAAGGATTTGAGCTACAAATCGTGCCCCAGTTTTTATGAGGGGCACTTGAGAACTGACTTAGAAATCACCCAGCTCTGAGAGACAATAGGGCTCAACATTAAGCACCTCAGCAGCACAGAAAATGAAGAGTTGGTTTTAAATGGCCTCATGAGCACTTCTCACAGCTGCCCTTCCTCATCCCTCACCTCCCCCCCGGCTCAGAATAGAGGGAGCAGGCAAAAACACCCAGCTCCTCCTCCTTCCAGAGAAAGGTTTGACTACATACTTTCCCAAATGCTTCTTGAGGGTTATGCCTCTAATCAGCCTGAAGCTGGGACCTCATTGGGTTTCTCTGGGAACCTGAAAGAATGCTTCCCACACCATATTCCCCAGGCTCATTCTGAAGAAAAAAACAATTCTCCAGCTTTTCCCTAGAAGGATCTAGTTCACACATCTACTGCCCCAACTTCTTCACCTGCCTACTGATGGACTAGCTCCTAAGTCACCAAACTTGGGAGCTAACAGGACTTGGCATTCACAAGTTTCCCAGACCAAAGAGCACAAAGAAGTTTTTTTATGTCCACAAGCAGACCTAGTAGCTATTCCTACAGGCTTAGCACAAAACGAGTAAACAAAAATGCCCAGCTTCCAGTTTCTCCATGATGGAGTCTAGACCACAAATCTAACGTTCTGAGTTTCCCAGCTGCCACCTAAAAGTTGGGCTTCCAATTAGCATGCATCTGGGAGCTGACAGGGCAAACAATTAGTAGTCCTCTGGGAGTCTGAACAGACATGTAGCATTTTCTCCGCCTTCTGGACACTGACAGGACTTGGCACACACTAATCTCCTGGGGACACTGACAGAGGCAGTTTGAGCAAAGAGAAAGGTTTGAGAAGCACCCAGAATCTCAGGCCAGGCTGACTGACAAAGTTNACAGACATGTAGCATTTTCTCCGCCTTCTGGACACTGACAGGACTTGGCACACACTAATCTCCTGGGGACACTGACAGAGGCAGTTTGAGCAAAGAGAAAGGTTTGAGAAGCACCCAGAATCTCAGGCCAGGCTGACTGACAAAGTTCATCTGTTATATGAGGTCAATATTTTAAGCCTGAAAAAGGCAGCTATTTCATGTAACACACAGAAATCAACACAGAGAGTCAAAGAAAATTAAGAAGTTGGAGAATATGCTCCAATCAAAAGAGCAAGATAATCTCTAGAAACCAACCCCACGAACAGGAGATAACTAATGTATCCAAAACATAAAATTCAAAATAAAAGTCATAAATATGTTCACTAAGATCAGGAAAGCAGCGCATGAACAAAGCGAGAATTTCAACAAAGAAATAGAAAATACAAATAGGACCAAATCAAAATCATATAGCTGGTGAATGCAATAACTGAATTGAAATATTCAATAGAAGGTCTCAAAGCTAGTCTAGATCAAACAGAAGAAAATATCAACAAACCTGGAGATAATTCAGTGAAAGATATCCACTCAGAGGAACAAAAAGGAAAAAAAGAATGAAATAGAGAAGGTGACACAAGGGATTTAATGGCATACTACCATTGGAATAACATATGCAATATGGAAGTCCCAGAGCAGGAGGCAGAGAGAAAGGGACAAAAAAAAATTATTCATAGAAATAATGGCTAAAAAATTCCAAATCCAGGAAAAGAAATAAACATCCAGATCCACAAAGCCCTAAAAATATCAATAAGATAAATCAAAGAGACCCACACCAAGACACATAATCAAATTGTCAAAGTTTAAAAACAGAAATAGAATTTTGAAAGCAGCCAGAGAAAAGCAGTTTGTTGCATATAAGGGAATGCCCTACCATGGTTTTTCAGCAGAAACTTGCTAGTCAGAATAGATATATCAGGTATATTTAAAATCATGAAAGAAAAAATTTCAACCAAGAATACATTATCCAGTTGTCTTTCATATTTGAAAGAGAGATAAAGGTATTTCCAGACAAACAAAGCTGAAGGAGTTTATCAGCACCCCACCCCAGTACTCTTGCCTGGAAAATCCAAAGGATGGAGCAGCCTGGTGGGCTGCAGTCCATGGGGGCGCTAACAGTCGGACAGACTGAGCGACTTCACTTTCACTTTTCTCTTTCATGCATTGGAGAAGGAAATGGCAACCCACTCCAGTATTCTTGCCTGGAGAATCCCAGGGATGGGGGAGCCTGGTGGGCTGCCGTCTATGGGGTCACACAGAGTCGGACACGACTGAAGTGACTTAGCAGCAGCAGCAGCAGCAGACATGCCTTATAAGAAAGACTAAAGGACTTCTTCAGCTGAAAAAAAGTATAAAACTCACTGGTATAGGCAAATACACAGTCTAATTCAAAATAATATTGTAATTCTGCTGCAGTGCAGTGCAAGCTCAGTCATGTCCAACTCTTTGCAATCTCATGGACTATAGCCTGCCAGGCTCCTCTGTCCATGGGATTTTTCAGGCAAGAATACTGAAGAGGATTGCCATTTCCTACTCTAAGGGATCTTCCTGACCCAGGGATGAACTCATGTCTCTTATGTCTCCTGCATTGGCAGGCAGATTCTTTACAGATATACCACCTGGAAATGGTGATATGTAAACTACATTTATCTCTATTATAAAAGTTAAACACAAACTTATTAAACATACCTATAGATATAACAATTTGCTAGTGCATACACAATGTAAACAGATATAAATCATGACATCAGAAACAAAAAGTGGGGAGTATGAAAATGTAGAGCTTTTTTTTTTCAATTGCTTTAATTTTTATTTTTACTTTATTTTACTTTACAGTACTGTATTGGTTTTGGCATACATTGACATGAATCTGCCACAGGTGTACATGAACTCCCAAACATGAACCCCCCTCCCACCTCCCACCCCACATCATCCCTCCAGATCATCCCCATGCACCAGCCCCCAGCATCCTGCATCCTGCATTGAACATAGACTGGCGATTTGTTTCTTACATGATAGTATACATATTTCAATGCTATTCTCCCAAATCATCCCACCCTCTCCCTCTCCCTCAGAGTCCAAAAGTCCGCTCTACACATCTGTCTCTTGCTGTCTTGCATACAGGGTCCTCATTACCATCTTTCTAAATTCCATATATATGTGTTAGTATACTGTATTGGTGTTTTTCTTTCTGGCTTACTTCACTCTGTAGAATCGGTTCCAGTTTCATCCATCTTATTAGAACTGATTCAAATGTATTCTTTTTAATGGCTGAGTAATACTCCATTGTGTACGTGTACCACAGCTTTCTTATCCATTCATCTGCTGTTGGACATCTAGGTTGTTTCTTTTTGTATGGATAAAATGGAGTTAAATTATCAGCTTAAAATAGACTTTTATAACTATAAAACATGAGAGCCTCATGGTAGCTACAAAGTAAAATATGCAAAGTAAATATACAAAAGGTAAAGTGACAGACATTAAAGCGTAAAATGATTCAATCACAAAGGGAGTCAGCAATAGCCAAGACACAGAAGAAGCCTAAATATTCATTGACAGATGAATGGATAAAGACAATGTGGTGCAAATATATAATGGAATATTACTCAGCCATAAAAATGGAGTTAAGTAACATCATTTGCAGCAACATGGATGGACCTAGAGATTATCATATTGAGCAATATAATAGTGTTTCTTTGCACTCAAAGACAAATGTCATATGATATCACTTGTGTGTAGAATCTTAAAGAATGATACAAATACACTTATTTACAAAACAGAAATAGACTCGGGGAAATAAGAAGGTATGTGTCTGTGAAGATGCATTGCTAAGGTCCCTCCCACAAGCATCATTAGCTGCATGGCAAACCTACCTCTCCCTCATTTTATGATGAAGGAAGAATAATTTTCCTGTACTTGAGTGCAATGGTACTGTCTCTGAAGAACCAAGAGAGAAATTTTCTAACAGATCTTGATTTACCTTGCAGACTTTTTTTTCAGCAGAGATGCCCTGGCCACCTTTCAGGCCAGGATTTAATGAACCTCTTCTGCTTCATGATTTTGGGAACAAAGGCCCCAATTCACTTTTCCTCACAATGCTATGTTCTTGTGGTTCTTAGCACATCATCACTTTCTCTCAGTTTTATAAAATTAAAATCACAAAGAAAGATTTAATCACATTTTTCTTTTCTGTGAGTCCTACCCACCCACCAACCTAAGGAGAACACAGTTCAGCTGTTTCTGAGATGGTTACTTACAAGGCAAGCAAATAGCCTTTCAATGTATTAAGATATCAGGATTTAGAGTTTTACTACCTTGTTAAAACACTGTTAGTAAATAGGATGCAAAAAATGAAACAGGCATATATTTCTACGTGGTAAGCTATAAATGGTGGTAATTCATGCACAGAAATTATGCAAAGAATCTGATGCACAAAAGAGAATATAAAGACAAGCAGGGCTTCCCAGGTGGCGTTTGTGGTAAAGAACTTGCCTGCCAATGCAGGAGACGGGTTGGTAAGCTCCCCTAGAGGAGGGCATGGCAACCCACTCCACTTCTTACCTGGAGAATCACTTGGACAGAGGAGCCTGGCGGGCTGCAGTCCACAGGGCCACAAAAGCAGAACACAGCTGAGGTGACTTGGCACGTACATATGCACAAAGACAAGTACAAACCAGAATATTACTTGAAATTTGTCTTCAGACTCTAGTTGCAATATCATAAAATACAAGAAATACAAAAACATAGAATGGAAGCAAATGAGAAAGGATAAAAAAAATTAACACTAGTAAATATTGTTGGGACTGTAACTGCAGTGTGCGCATGCACAGTCACGTCTGACTCTTTGCTACCCCAAGAACCGTAGTCCACCAAGCTCCTCTGTCCATGGGATTTCCCAGGAAAGAATACTGGAGTGGGTTGCCATTTCCTCCTCCAGGGCATCTTCCTGATCCAGGGATCAAACCCACATATCCTGTGTCTCCTGCACTGGCAGGTAGAATCTTTACCACTGAGCAGCCTGGGAATGTAACTGCAGAATCAGCCCCAAACTGATCTTATCCTGTTTCTAATAAGATACTGAATTTGTGCAGAACAAAACTGCAAGTCATATACCTAAAGCATGTGCAGAGGAGAAAATCTGACCGCAAACACCTGAAACCAAAGTTTCTCCCCTCCACGGAACCAAAAGATTGGGACATGACAAACAGGACCCTGAATGCGAAAGGGTCCGCTGTCCAAGAAAATGGGTGCTGAAGTCGCCTTTACCACACCTTACCAGAAATGACCAGGTCCAGGGTTCAGGAGGGAGGGGACACATGTATGCCTATGGCTGATTCATGTTGATGTGTGGCAGAAGTCATCACAATATTATAAAATAATTATCCTCCAATTAATATAATAAATTTTTTAAAAAGAAATGACCAAAATCCAAAGCCCTCTAACCGAAATCTGCCCCACTAAGCACTTCTGCATACCAACCCGTCCTCCCTTAACTCAAGAAATTTGACCAAACTCCTGATCAAGAAAACAGAATTGAGCCCCGCCTCCCATCTCCTTACTGATCAACCTCACAATAAAGCTCTTTCTTTCCTCAAAAGCCAGTGCCATAGTATTGGCTCCTGTGTGAGCTGGTCAGTGAGCCCTTTGCTCAGCAACAGTATTTCCATTTAGTACAGATTATTACTACATTTAAGTAAGAGAACCATCTACAATATATTTTGGATGTCAAAGTTCATTTAAAATGAACTTTGGAACTTCCCCGGTGGTCCAGTGGCTAAGACACCACACTCCCAGTACAGGGGGCTGGGTTGAATACCTGTTCAGGGAACTAGGTCGCATATGCAGAAACTAAGCGTTTATATGCTGCAGCTGCAACTGCAACTGAGAGTTCACACACTGCCACCAAAAATCCCACATGCCACAACTAAAAGACTTTTCCTGCGGCAATGGAGATTGGAGATCCAGTGCAGCAAAATAAAATACATAAATAAAAATATTCTTTAATGGATGCTCTTCATTATATCTTTAAAAAATGAATTTTCTTCTTAATCCTATATCGTTCTACAGGAAAAGCTCTTAGAAGTCTAGTAACACATTTCCAATTTCTTAGGTATCTCACCTAGCAATCAGGAGTATATGCTCATTAATTTTAAATCATTGACTCCAGACTAAGAATGAATCAACATACTGTATGTGCTGGAAAGTTTGACAGGGAAAGAGCTTTATTCAATATTTGTTTTTATTATTATCTCCATACCATCTTACTAAATAGACTACTTATGAATATGGTAATGAATAATTTGGACTCATAGTTTGCTTTGTTAAACAAAACATCAGAATCTACCTCAGGGGAATCTCTGATTTGAATCTCAGCTTAAAATATCCCTAGCTTAACATATTCAACTAGTGAATGTGAGACTCTCAGTTCCCCCTAAGCCCCTGAACTGAAACCTCATTGACGTTTTGTCATTTTCTTGAGAGACAAAAAGGCCACCTCCTGAGAAATCAGTTGTAAATGGTTGAGCAAGTAATTGCTGCCTTATAATATAATACCATGCTTCATGATCTCAAGGCTTAGGTCTAGGAAATAAAATCGGAACTGAGGTATCAGCCAAAATCCATAAATTCTAGAATGGAGCATAGTATATACCATCTATTTCCTAAAAATAAATAAGTATAAAAATAGAGATAAATATAACCTCCATCACTCTAAATATGCACCTGAGAGCCCAAGTGCAGACCCCCAGAACACGCATAGGAGCCATCGTAGATGATCTGATGCAAAGAGACAGAGTGACCTCTCCTTGGAGCAACCCCACAGGAACATCGCAGGAGGGCTAGTTACCCATTTCAAACCAGAAACCACTGAACATTCCTTCCTGTACCCTTTGCTCTCCTTCTATCCCTGAGAGAAAGAGTATAAGTTTTTTAGTGTCTATAAACAATGTGTTGACTATGCATTCCATCAATTTCTGGACTTCATATCAAACACAATATAGATTCTATTCTACTTAAGTGGAGCATCACTTTACAGTTTGGCTCCTCCTAATCAACCTTTGGGAAACCAAGTCTGCTTTGTTTAGCTGTTTTACAGAACGGATTTTCAAGGAAAGAGGTAGGAGGCTCTACTTCCTTTGACTCTTCCTTAAGTACTTGTGACTTCTTATACTCTATGACCGATATCACAGCCTTCATCTATCGTTATTCACACTGGGTTGTATAAGAAGGTAATACTGTGTGCTGTTTGAGAATGTGACCTCTTCAGTCTGATCTTAGCTCTAGTGCATGGTCACTGTGTAATATTTGACAAGCTACATTCCTTCCCAGGCTTCCATCTTCTTATCTATAAACTGGGAATAATAGTAGAACAAAACACAGGCTAGGAGGACCAAATGAGTTAATTTGGGTAAAATGTTTAGCACAGTGACTTCCACAGGGTAATGCTCAGGAAATATGAGCTACTGCTATTGCAGAAAGATTCTCTTATAGGAAAACGATATGGCCTACTAAGCTCCTATGCATATTCAAGGTCTCCACCACATGTCCATCCCTTACACTTGAGGCATTCCAATTTTTGCCACATTTTTTGGTCTCAAATTCACAATATGTCCTCTAAATTCTCAAAACCGCTTTGATATCCAAAGATATTCAGAAACTAGAATATATTCCTAAAAGCTTTGGCCCAGATGATTTTATTTATTTATTCTTAAAAAAGAAAGAAATTTTTAATCACACACTACATCCATGCAGTATGTTAGCCATTAAGACATCATAATAAAAGATATAAAAGACTTTGTCTCAAGTCTTCTAATTGAGGTGGGGGTAGGGAAGATGGAAGGAGGCAAGAGAAGGTTCACTAGTGAACTAATAACTACAAATTTTCTGCATTACCCTTCAATGTTCAAATGATAATAGTCCAAATTGTTTATCCTGCCCTGTGCCTTGTGTCCTAATTTGTTGTTGCTGTTTCTTTGAACATCTCCAGTAGGTTCTAATCCACACCACATTTCAATTCTGACCACCACCAGTCATCTCTCCCTCCAGACTTGCTGCCCTGACTTCTATCATGTGAAGCTCACTCTGAGTCACTTCATTTGCTATGGTCAACTGTCTGATGTGTTTAATCTCCAAGCATGGGTACAGGTAAAATTGAAGGGTCTAAGAAGGCAGGGACCATATCTGGGGGGTTGTACATTATTATAACCCCAGAACCTAGCAGAGTATCTGGCATGTTGTACTATATACACTATAAATCACTATGGTGCATATCTATAAATATGCAGTATAAATATCTACTTAATGAATGAATGAATGAATATATGAAAGAATTAGTGAATGAATACATACAACAATAAAGAGAATTGATCTTTTACTCTCTTTTTCCCCTAAGTTCTGGACCCCTTAATTCATATATGGAATCAAGAAGAAGCATTTAAAAGATAGTTAGTTAAT
Source organism: Oreotragus oreotragus (assembly GCA_006410675.1). Lineage (NCBI taxonomy): Eukaryota > Metazoa > Chordata > Mammalia > Artiodactyla > Bovidae > Oreotragus > Oreotragus oreotragus. The sequence continues at coordinate 106,386 of SJYX01016724.1, read as the reverse complement.
ATCATATTAATTTCTTCAATGATACCCTCTGCCCATAGGAGGAATAAAAACAAATTTGTTTTATATTATTTTACAGTATTCTAATATCAGACATCTCAACATACCTGAGCTCTCATATCTACACAGTCCAAATGGCTATCCAAAGCAGTCCTTCTCAAATTAAAGGTAGCTCTCTCTTATCTCCTCAAAGGATAGGTTTTGATCAAATAATTTTATTGTAAGCCACTGAAATCTGAGGCTGGCCATTTTGAACAAAGCTGACTAATAAAACTGAAAGATTATAAGTTTAGATGTAGTGGAAGATATATAAAAAGAAGATGCTATGAGCTCTGACAAACATATATGGCCATTAAGGAAGAGAAAGACAATGCAAATGCATAAAGAAATCAGGATACATAGGGAAGAAAATTTAATATATTGTTTTTAAAAACTGAGACTGACCTTGCAGTATTCAAAGGGATGACCTGCCATTTAAAGTCCCAAAATAAGCATGAAAGGAAGAAGAAACAAAAATATAGAGCACACTTAAGCCAGTAAGGAAGATAGAGATAACTACACAGAAGATGGTCATCACAACTGCTTGAGTGTATTTCTACAAATATGAGAGAGGGGATCCAGGGCCCAAGAACTGTGAATCAATATTGTTCATGATAATTGTCTGTCAGCTATGATGCTGAGCACACTGCTTTAAGTGGGAAAGTCCCATTACATTCTCACAACCACTACACTTAACTATGTCCCTACTGCAGATGAGAAAGCTGAGACAAGATCTGAATACTAACAGCAAACTGGCTCCATAATCTGTGCCTCCAAACCCTCAGCAGTGTTTGCTTGCTGTAGGAAGGATGAGATTTTTCTTACACTGAATGAGAAAGACCTTAGATTCTGAGGATATACAGGTCATGTTATGAGTGGAGAGGAAGAGGTTAAGAACATTTTACCTGACATCACTGGTCCTCTTTGAAAGGTGAGATAAGAGAATAAGAATATTGGTGGGAATATGGGTTTGTTGACGTGGGGGCAGGGAAGGATAGAGGGAATTACCATGAAAAGATTTTAATACAAAGTTGAAGACATAGCAGTTACACCAACCTGTCCAATAAAGTCACAATCTCCAAAAGAGCCTGGAAACTCAGGTATCAGAACTGTGTGCCATCGTGCACACAACCGATGACAGACCTGATTGATAGTAGAGCGTCTACAGGGCATCTGTAGGGGAAGAATCAGGACATGAAGATCCCTGAGCCTCCAGACTAATGAATGAATGAATATATGAAAGAATTAGTGAATGAATACATACAACAATAAAGAGAATTGATCTTTTACTCTCTTTTTCCCCTAAGTTCTGGACCCCTTAATTCATATATGGAATCAAGAAGAAGCATTTAAAAGATAGTTAGTTAATATCATATTAATTTCTTCAATGATACCCTCTGCCCATAGGAGGAATAAAAACAAATTTGTTTTATATTATTTTACAGTATTCTAATATCAGACATCTCAACATACCTGAGCTCTCATATCTACACAGTCCAAATGGCTATCCAAAGCAGTCCTTCTCAAATTAAAGGTAGCTCTCTCTTATCTCCTCAAAGGATAGGTTTTGATCAAATAATTTTATTGTAAGCCACTGAAATCTGAGGCTGGCCATTTTGAACAAAGCTGACTAATAAAACTGAAAGATTATAAGTTTAGATGTAGTGGAAGATATATAAAAAGAAGATGCTATGAGCTCTGACAAACATATATGGCCATTAAGGAAGAGAAAGACAATGCAAATGCATAAAGAAATCAGGATACATAGGGAAGAAAATTTAATATATTGTTTTTAAAAACTGAGACTGACCTTGCAGTATTCAAAGGGATGACCTGCCATTTAAAGTCCCAAAATAAGCATGAAAGGAAGAAGAAACAAAAATATAGAGCACACTTAAGCCAGTAAGGAAGATAGAGATAACTACACAGAAGATGGTCATCACAACTGCTTGAGTGTATTTCTACAAATATGAGAGAGGGGATCCAGGGCCCAAGAACTGTGAATCAATATTGTTCATGATAATTGTCTGTCAGCTATGATGCTGAGCACACTGCTTTAAGTGGGAAAGTCCCATTACATTCTCACAACCACTACACTTAACTATGTCCCTACTGCAGATGAGAAAGCTGAGACAAGATCTGAATACTAACAGCAAACTGGCTCCATAATCTGTGCCTCCAAACCCTCAGCAGTGTTTGCTTGCTGTAGGAAGGATGAGATTTTTCTTACACTGAATGAGAAAGACCTTAGATTCTGAGGATATACAGGTCATGTTATGAGTGGAGAGGAAGAGGTTAAGAACATTTTACCTGACATCACTGGTCCTCTTTGAAAGGTGAGATAAGAGAATAAGAATATTGGTGGGAATATGGGTTTGTTGACGTGGGGGCAGGGAAGGATAGAGGGAATTACCATGAAAAGATTTTAATACAAAGTTGAAGACATAGCAGTTACACCAACCTGTCCAATAAAGTCACAATCTCCAAAAGAGCCTGGAAACTCAGGTATCAGAACTGTGTGCCATCGTGCACACAACCGATGACAGACCTGATTGATAGTAGAGCGTCTACAGGGCATCTGTAGGGGAAGAATCAGGACATGAAGATCCCTGAGCCTCCAGACATAAGAGGAAAGAAAGCAGAGTATGGTCCCCAAAAGGAAAAGATGTATATATTTATATTCACTCTGCTTTAGATAGGACACAGAACCAACAGATAAAGGGGTCTAGTAAGTCAATGTCAGTGCCTGGGAGCAGTGAACAGAACACAAGGTCGACTGACGTCTGACTGAGGAAGACAAAGGCTTTGCAGGAAAAATGGGCATCTTTGTGCCTGGCGTAGGGAAACATGATAGTGGGGATATACAAAGCAACTCCTGAAAACACCAAGAAATAACCAAAGGCAACATTTGCAGACAGCCAAGGACTTGGGGCTCTGTGTGAGAAAATCCTGAGGAGAACTATTAAAATGGCCACATGTGGATGCACAGGCTGAAAGGAGGTTCTGGAGAAATTTGTAATACTTTAAGTATCGTGGGACATTAAATTTGGGTAATATCTCTCAAAGTAATTTAATATATTAAAAATGTCTAGAAAACAGGCTGTGCATGAGGTTTCTGATTTTCAAGATCAACAACTTGCCAACACCCGTGAGAGAAAGAGTGATTTCTTGCCTCTTGAGGAACCATGAACTCTGTCTCCATATCTCTCAGCCGCTGCAACCTCTCCTGGCTGCTCCTGTCAATCTGCTAGTAAAGCTGCAGTGGGTAAAGTAAGCTGGTGCCCCCCCACAGTGAGGTATTTTCTTCAGTTTCTAACTGGGCCACTTGTTCATCAGCACAGCACTCACAGGAAGGCGATGGCTGAGACTGCCGCCTTCTTTCCCATTGCGTGACTTGACACCCCACAGCAAGAAAGCCACCCACACAGATGCCAAACAAATGCTCTCAACCTGAAAGAGACACGGGTTTTTTCACTGGCCTCTGCAATCAGCTTGTCAAGTTGGAGGAGACGAAGAGTGGGGAGAGACAGAGGAACAACCTTCCAGGGCACCCCCTTCCACACCTTCTTGTCAGAACTGTAACCACCCTGCTTGCTTACTAACAAAGATGTCAAAGCCCTCTTTCTGTCTTGGCTTCTACATTGATAATATCAGAGCAAAAAAAAAGTAAAAGAAGAAAAACCTGGTATTATTTTTTTCTTCTTCTTTGCCTAACAGAATATCATCAAAGAACCGTGACTTATAACTGTAGATGAAGACACTGTTGACATGGCTTGAGGAGATTTTGCTTTTGCAAATATTCCTACCTAAGAGGTGTCCTGGGCTTGCCTAGCTGGTACGTGGGCCCGTTTTCAAAACACTAGTACAAATTTCTCTTTGTTAAACACAACAGATGTGGGCAGATGAGAGGATCTGGGGCTTCTCTGCTTTTGCAATACATAATAACGTTGCTCTAATTTCTCTATATACTTCAACTCTGGACTCCAAACTGATTTAAAACATATTAGATTCACAGATTCCTATATCCAGTTCTAAAATGCACAAATAAGACAGACAGACATGTGTAGGAAGATTATTATTGTTTCCAAGAAATAGGATCATTAGATTTAAATATTATCACCATTATTCCATTGAGCCTTTCAAGAGTCAATGGATTTCCAGAAACAGAAGATTCAAGTGTCATACAGTAAGTCCTCTACACACAAACCAGTCCTGTTCCAAGAGTGCGTTTGTAAATCCAATTTGTTCATAAGTCCAACAAAGGGTAGCCTAGACACCCAGATTTTACAAATAATGCTAGACACATGAACTAACTTACATGATTGGACATGCAGATGTCCGTTCGCATCTCTGAAAGCTCACAACTTGAAGGCTCATATGTAGGGGACTTACTGTATAAGATTAGTTCACCACTACCTGTCCGAGGGAAAGGTTAAGAATACAGACTCCCAGACTCAGACTGAATCAGCATTTTAATGAATGGGTTACAGTTATTGGTACTTAAACAGTCCCTTCCAAAATTCACATTTAATGAACCAGAAGCAATTTGCTATACCTACAGTTGGGACATTTTCAAACACCAAGATGTTATCATTAGTAGCTTCCTTCTGTTTGCTGTTTTGCACTTTTTAAAATGAAATACTTACATTTGCAAGAGCTATGTGAGCTGAAAAAGACGACACTCTTGCCTTCTATAAGCTTTACAGTAGATACCTCTAGCTCAAATGATGTGTAGAAAAGCATATCTGCCCACAAACATTGAGCTCCAAGGTACTTGGTAGCCGAAATGAAATTGACAGCTAGTAGTAGGAAAAACTGAACTGTGACTTGACTTTCACTAGTGAGGAAATAATTCCTCCAAGAGGACTTCAGGGTCCTTTCCAAGGTGATGGGGAAGTATGCTTAATAGGGCTAGCAATACAAGGCCTGTGAGATGTCATAGACAAAAGGATAGGAGGCTCACAGAGAAGTCTCAAAGGTGGATGAAGGAAGATAATCCCTAGCAGTTGTTCACTGTACAGGGCTCTGAAAGATTCAAGAAAATATCCCACAGTGGAAAGTGATCTGACAAAGGCTCAGAAGGCCAGAAGGCTCAGACTCCACAGAGGTACCAAGGGTGTGTTGATACAGAATATCATCAAAGAACCGTGACTTATAACTGTAGATGAAGACACTGTTGACATGGCTTGAGGAGATTTTGCTTTTGCAAATATTCCTACCTAAGAGGTGTCCTGGGCTTGCCTAGCTGTTACGTGGGCCCGTTTTCAAAACACTAGTACAAATTTTTCTTTGTTAAACACAACAGATGTGGGCAGATGAGAGGATCTGGGGCTTCTCTGCTTTTGCAATACATAATAACGTTGCTCTAATTTCTCTATATACTTCAACTCTGGACTCCAAACTGATTTAAAACATATTAGATTCACAGATTCCTATATCCAGTTCTAAAATGCACAAATAAGACAGACAGACATGTGTAGGAAGATTATTATTGTTTCCAAGAAATAGGATCATTAGATTTAAATATTATCACCATTATTCCATTGAGCCTTTCAAGAGTCAATGGATTTCCAGAAACAGAAGATTCAAGTGTCATACAGTAAGTCCTCTACACACAAACCAGTCCTGTTCCAAGAGTGCGTTTGTAAATCCAATTTGTTCATAAGTCCAACAAAGGGTAGCCTAGACACCCAGATTTTACAAATAATGCTAGACACATGAACTAACTTACATGATTGGACATGCAGATGTCCGTTCGCATCTCTGAAAGCTCACAACTTGAAGGCTCATATGTAGGGGACTTACTGTATAAGATTAGTTCACCACTACCTGTCCGAGGGAAAGGTTAAGAATACAGACTCCCAGACTCAGACTGAATCAGCATTTTAATGAATGGGTTACAGTTATTGGTACTTAAACAGTCCCTTCCAAAATTCACATTTAATGAACCAGAAGCAATTTGCTATACCTACAGTTGGGACATTTTCAAACACCAAGATGTTATCATTAGTAGCTTCCTTCTGTTTGCTGTTTTGCACTTTTTAAAATGAAATACTTACATTTGCAAGAGCTATGTGAGCTGAAAAAGACGACACTCTTGCCTTCTATAAGCTTTACAGTAGATACCTCTAGCTCAAATGATGTGTAGAAAAGCATATCTGCCCACAAACATTGAGCTCCAAGGTACTTGGTAGCCGAAATGAAATTGACAGCTAGTAGTAGGAAAAACTGAACTGTGACTTGACTTTCACTAGTGAGGAAATAATTCCTCCAAGAGGACTTCAGGGTCCTTTCCAAGGTGATGGGGAAGTATGCTTAATAGGGCTAGCAATACAAGGCCTGTGAGATGTCATAGACAAAAGGATAGGAGGCTCACAGAGAAGTCTCAAAGGTGGATGAAGGAAGATAATCCCTAGCAGTTGTTCACTGTACAGGGCTCTGAAAGATTCAAGAAAATATCCCACAGTGGAAAGTGATCTGACAAAGGCTCAGAAGGCCAGAAGGCTCAGACTCCACAGAGGTACCAAGGGTGTGTTGAGTCTTAGTGCTCCTACCCCCAGTTTCTACCAACCTCCCAGCTGCCCCAAGTGTTTTTAATAATAACGGCATCCTTCAATATGGACAGGTGACATTTCTCCACTTTAGTCACTTTTACAGTGACTAAATCATCTTTAGAAAACTGCTATTCTTATTGAATTGCAATATAAATCTAATTTTGAAAATATAAGGATTTCTCTGGTGGTCCATACTTAAGACTTCACCTTCCAACACAGGCTGTGTGAGTTTAATCCCTGGTCAAGGAGCTAATATTTCATATGCCTTGGGACCAAGGAATCAGAACATAAAACAGAAGCAATACTGTAACAATTCAAATGTTAACATAAAAAGAAAGTATAGTTGCTGGGCACACATGGCTTCAAGACAGACCCCTTCATTCTCCTTCCCACTGGATAAGTCCACTCTAAATGGATATATTGAGTGACCACTGCCTTTGTTCTTGTCCTGGCTAAGAAGACATTCTCCTTCTCTTTGGAACTTTTTTTCCCCATTAGAAGCATTCAGGGTTAGTCCATGTGACTTTTGTGGTCATTTAGCTGAAATATTATACTTTTATTCTTTTCATGCTATAAAAATATTAGCACTCTGTTATGACCAAACCAAAACCACAAATCATCTTGTTCTGTCCTCTTTAATTTGCCTTGAGACTCTGCTTGTTCTGATTTGATATCTTGATAATGGCTAATTTTCTGAAGGAGGGAAAAAAATTAATTCCATAAATGGCCAGCTGGTGATCAGGGGCTCTGAAATGCTAAGTTTTATTCGTTAGCAACTCCACCTTCAGCACAAGTTGATTTTTCTCTTTGCGCATACCACAAATTCCATCTGTGTTCCCATGCCAGCTCTTGGCAAACACCCACACCACCTTCACTCACTATGATCAAGTTAAAATGTGTATCAAAATAAACCCTAAACATTGTAAAGCCTAATAGAAAATTTACTCCCTCTCTATTTGTATGAGTTTGCTAATGCTGTAAATTTTGTTTTCAACCAGTGGATGCCATCCTGTGGGGAAACTTGGTAATACTGAGCTCTTGCTAACTTGCTTCTGGTCAGCTCTGATGAAGTTAGCAATAGATAAACATATACTTTACACTCCACTAGCATTGGGATTGAGCTAGAATAAACTCAGGATAGTCCCTACCAAAAACTTTGAGTCTCATTGGTGACAGCAGCCTGAATCATTTATTGAAAGGCTGCCAGCAAACTCAACAAGGGAACCGGTTTTGTTCACAGATGATTATATTTTGTACTGCAAATATAAAACCTCATATCTTCACAATGTTTCCTGAAAAGTCTGCACAGAGATTTCTTTCCTTCAAACATGAGAAAGAAAAAGAATGTGTGGCATTGCACATCTCAGTGAGGTAAGAACTCAGTTCAGCTTTATGACTGAACTCACTGCCCACCTCACCGAATGAATCAACCTGATTAGCTGTCGAGTACAAACTGCTGAGAGCCCGCCACGGCGCGGTCACCTTTACACTTAACAGCACAGGAAAATTACAATTTCAGAAAAAACATTAAGTCACTTACTTTAAAATAGCAAATCCAGTCATTGTCATGAGTGTTGCTTAACACAATTTCATGCCCTCTCAGCCTTGCTGAGCTGCGTTTTCTCCTTGCTATCTTTGCACAGGAGAAGGTGAATGATTAAAGCTGACATCCTTACCCCAGGCGGCTGTCGATCAACCCCCAAGGCACACAAGAAGCCTGCCACCAGAGGAACTTGACAAGCGGGAAGTGACCCTTTAGAGCAGGCATATTTATCCAACAGCAGTTATCCCGGGAGTAGGTAAATTATAAATTATGCCTGGATTCTCTTTCATGTGTACCCAAATAGTATTCTGCTGATGCCACTATTAAATATGACAAGTATTCGCTTGTACTAGGGGCTTCCCTGATGGCTCAGCAGTAAAGAATCCGCTTGCAATGCAGGAACTGCAGGAGACATGGGTTCAATCCCTGGGTTGGGAAGATCCCTTGGAGAAGGGAATGGCAATCCGTCTAGTATTCTTGCCTAGAGAATCCCATGGCCAGAGGAGCCTAGTGGGCGACAGTCCATATGGGGTTGCAAAGAGTTGGACATCACTGAAACAAGTTGGCACGCACGCATGCTCTTGTATTAAAGTAATTTAAATGTTTTGCCCATTTCCACTATTAGATTGAAAGCTTCTGGAATGCAGGGAAACTTGTACACAACTTTGAATGTTTCAAAAAACAAAAAATGTGTAATGTCTTTATGACTTACTGCAAAAAAAAAGAGGAAGAAAAGCAGCTAAGGAGAGTGGAGTCACCTCTTGGTTACAGAATATTTCTTTAAATTGTCTAATTGCATCATAGAAAAACTGTCAATTTTCAAAGTTATCAATTTCTCCCAATAACAGAGAAAAATATCAAAATCTTAATCAAGAAGCTCTGTAATAACAGTAAACACCCAGCTCATTCAACATACACAGAGAGACAGGAAATAAAAACTGGGCAAGAGTGAAAAAGGATTAACAGCCAGACCATCAGTTTCAGTTGTGCCAAAAATGGTTACAAGAGAATTTTTCAAACTCAGCATCACTAACATTGTAGACTGGATAATTCTTTGCTATGGGGCAGAATAGGGCACTGTAGGACGCTTAACAGCATCCCCAGCCTCAACCCACTAGTTGCCAGTAACACCTTTTCCAGAACTGTGACAACCAACAAGAGGCTCCACATGTTGCGAATGTTCCCTAGAAGACAAAATCATCTTGGCTGAGAATGACTGGCCTAGGGTTAACTTGTACTTAAAGGTGAGCTCTTCAAAAGGAAACAACTATATGATAGATTTTTACATCATGGTCATATCCTATTCAGTGAACATCTTTCAGTGTTTCACTGTTTTTTGAAATCAGATTAAGAATGTAAAGCAGAGGGTAGGTATACTGGGTTCTCAACATCACAAACTCTTAAAGCCATTGAACATTCCTGAATTTGTTAGGGGAAACACACTAATTGAAACCACCCACCTTGGCCAGGCACCATAGTCACCATTTGCATGAGTTGTTTTATGACAGAAGATCCTGATAAGGAATACGGAACTAATAAGCCACCACCAACTGGAAGGGTTTGGGAAAGGTCAAAAGGAGACCCCGTGTGTCCGTCCACTTCCCAGAATCCCTCTCACTAGCATCCATCTTGGCTGAGCGATGGACCACCCAGGAACGAATCCCATCACCTGAAACCCGAGACTGCGAGCCACACAGCAGAGCAGCTCTCCTGGGCTCCCCGACCCTCCTGCTCTCCACCCGGGTGCCCTTCCCCAGTAAAATCTCTTGCTTTGTCAGCACATGTGTCTCCTCAGACAAGTCATTTCTGAGTGTTAGACAAGAGCCCAGTTTCGGGCCCTGGAAGGGGCCCCTTCCTGCAACAGATGGGGGACAGCTGTCCTCAGCTCAGACCCGTGACTCACTGGAAACCTTGGACTGGACAGATCACCCTGCAGTGGGCGACAAACATCAGAGTGAGGCCCAACAGCCAAGAGAGGCCTTTGTCACCTCAAGATTTTCAGCATCTGCGGACGTTAAAAATTAAAGAAATTCCACATCAAGCTTACAGGAAAAGGTTAAGACATCTCATATAACCAACAACAGAAAATCTAATTCAACCTCCCCTTTCAAAAGTGAGGAGAATTGTTCATCACAAAGAAAAAACTTCCTCAGCTATATCTGGCCTCTGAATTGGCATGTCTATGATTGGATAAAAGAGGGATCCTGTCCTCTTTTCTCTCTACGCTCACCTGTCTACACAGTGAATCTAGCTTCTTTGTTTATCCTGTCTTCTTAAGGTGCATTGTTCTCATGGTACAAGGTACATGTTTCCTTTTTTTAAATCTGTTTGGAGAGGGAATCTAAAAGCTCTTTCAAAAAGAGTTCTGGAACTTAATCAGGAAGGATCACTGAAGTCATACCCATTCCTGAGCCAGTCACTGCAGCTACAAGAATGAAACATGCTGCCTGGTTCAAGCCATCCAGGGCCATTCCTGGTTGAAGACAGAGTGAGCTGCTGAGTGGGGGATAGAGCCAAAAGAAACCTGGGTGATATTTGGAACGGGGGAGGGAGGAAATGAATTCCAGAAATGTTATTAATACTATTACCTGTTATTAATACAGGTAAATGTATCAGTGTTACATTAAGAAATAACACTTTTAAAACAAAAATTACAATGCAACATATTTTGCTATTTGAAAGATAACTGTAGGATTAGTATTTTGAAATAAATATCGCTTCATAGGATGCTACACTGATGTGGTTTGGTAACAAACACCAGTTTGAAATATAGGATGATCATCTTTCGATCCTTTATTTTATGTATGAAACTATATTATTTCTTCATTTTGAGATTATAGCAAAAGTTGTAAATTTGGGACTTTTTCTGAAAGTAAAGAGAAAATAATTCAGTCACGTCTGACTCTTTGTGACACCCATGAACTGTGGCTCACCAGGCTATTTTGCCCATGGAATTGTTTAGGCAAGAATACTGGAGTGGGTAGGCATTCCCTTCCCCAGGTGATCTTCCCAACCCAGAAATCAAACCCAGGTTTCCTGCATTGCAGGCAGATTCTTTACTGTCTGAGCTACCAGGGAAGCCGTTTCTGAATGTAAGGCTCTGGCCAAATGGCAGGAGGGCAAAAGGCCACCCTCACCACCACCAGCAGCACCACAGGCATGGTGTCTATTCCTTTCTATCATTCTTAGTTTTATTAGTACATTTTAATTTTTTAATTAATTTATTTTAATTGGAGGCTAATTACAATATTGTAGTGGTTTTTGCCATACATTGACGTGAATCAGTAAATTTTTAAAGAGAGGCACAAAGTTAAAAATAGGTTCACATTTAAATGATAAAATACAAACATCCCTGCCTAGAGAGTATTTGGAAAAGTAAACTCCCAGTTAGGGAGAATTACTTAATGATTTCCATGAAAGTGAGTGCATGCTGTGGTAAAGAGCTTTAGAGATTGAGAAAAGGCTGAAGTTAAGCTAAACTCCCTGGAGGATAGTAGAAGCAGTTTATTTTAAATATGCTAAAATGTTAGGGTATTATCTTTCTAATAAGATGAGATCAAAGAGGAATCAACAAAAAGAACTAAGAAAATAGATGCTATTTCAGAGTTCAGAAGTTCAGTAATACGTGTCTCCCGGCTTCCTGACTACTTCTGCTAGGGTTTCTCAGAACGTTCAAGATTTTCCAGAGCTTGGAGAGCAGCCAATAAGGATTTATTTGATATTTCTAAACATAAAAGCACCCTCTAGCTTACACATGGACTATGTTCTAAGAGTTCAGGTTGCTGAGTATTTATTTAAGACTTCATTTGCATTTTCCCTAGAGAATATCAGATAGCTAGAGAGCCAAAGCAAAGTTCTGTCCTGAGAATTTTCTGAAATTTAAATGCCATGCTGTGGCATTTTAAAAAGCCATTCTTTAAAAAAAAGCTTTAAAAAAGCTCATTCAAGATCTCAACTTGGAATGGGAGGGATACATTTCCTATGGGAGTAAAATTACTTCAGTTTCAAGTCCCGGGGCCAGGGGCCTGAGCTCCAACAGGCCGAAAAGGATAAAATATGGGAACGATAGGAAATCTAAAGGTGAAAATCTTGAGAACCAGGGAGCAAGGAATGTTTCTCTTGCTTCACACTTCACCCTTTACTTCCATAACCCTGGGTCCTTCTCACTCTGGAGTTCGAGAGGTTTGCTGTCCTAACTAAAGCACTTTGTAATAAAATGCCCAACCATCCTCCCTACTTTTCTTTTATCCTGAAATAAACTCATCACCACTTTGAGATTTTGTAAAGATTTATATTTTAGGCAAAAGTACAGAGCAGCTATTAAAAAGAATATTTCCTCTTTTGCTTTTTTTTCTTTATTTTGACTCATGTGTAGATATGTAAAATTGCCATGAATTCAAAAACTATCAGCTGGCTCTAAGAAGTACCTATCAGCTTTACGGACGTGACACAGTTAAGAAATTTTCCAAAGTTGCCAGGCCTCAAAAAAGTAGTTTAAATCACAGAAGAATGTAGATTAAGAATGCATTACCTATTTCTATTACTGGGTTTTTTAACCATTTATGGTTAACATTCATTTCATGTTCTATAATTCAGAGCTGAAATGAAATTTTAAAACTGAATATTTGATTTAACTGCAAAGAAATATAATCAACCAAGTCCATACCTGGTTATGGCATACCTGCTAGGGCATAAGAGATATTTTGACAATGCATTGGGAAGAAATAACCAAATAAAACAAGAAATAACCCTCAGGTAGAGAGAAAAAAAAAACTGAAGAAAAGAACATATATTACACAGAGAAAAAGAAAAAAAATGGATAAGGATAACAATTGTTTTACAAAAAGAGAAAAAAAGTGGCTGAAAGTGAAGTGTGATTCCTTTCTGTTCTCAAAACAGATGGGTAATTTGCAAGTAATGTATAGATTTCAGAACTGTCACAACAATGAGAACAAAGTAGATGATTTAACTTGGCTCCCACCCCTTGGATTAGGAGCAGACACATTACGGCTGACACCTGCGTCACCAGCCAGCCTCCCTGGGAAGTGTTTTGGTCACTCTCAAAACCCAGAGTTTGCTGTCTTAAAGGACATAGTAGTGCTGTTTCACACTAATACACATTAATGTTATTTTCTTGGGAAAGTATTAAGATGCCTGCTTTGTATTAAAGAAATTCTGAGAAACGCTACCAAAAGGATACATGCAAGGGCAGATAATCCATGAAACTAATCTGGAAAAATCACACAAGAGAGGACACTAACGCACATGATACTTATCTAATAATGTAAAGACATTCTTTTCCCTCTTCCATAATCTAAAAGCACTCCCCCACATTAAGTGCACATAATTATTTTTAAAAAATTTTTAATGGAAAGGTAATTGCTTTACAGTGTTGTCTTGGTTTCTGCCATACGACAACATGAATCAGCCGTAAGTATACATACACTCCTTCCCTCCTGAACCTCCCTCCCACCCCCCA
>SJYX01016724.1:50747-89881 GCA_006410675.1 Oreotragus oreotragus | reverse complement strand
TTATATAAGGTATAAATAAAGTCTTTATTTACCATGGATATAAATATGCTACTATGGAAACAAATTCAGAAAACATAATGGCTAGTAATAGATGGGAAAAATTAGCTTATTGTACTTGAGGAATTTACTTAAAATAGTGGATTCTTATTAATATTAATGAAATCCAATAAGATATTTGCTTGGATAGTCAATGGGCATTAAGTATTCAATGGCCATTGCAGAGAATTTGGCCCAATAATATTTAGCATAAATCACTTGTATTGCTTTCTCATGAGCAAAAATGACACCAATAAATATGGCATTTTTATAATACACAAAGAGGATATTATATTAATTTTTTATATTCTTGGGGTTCTTTTAAGCTCCATGATTATTCTAATATTTAATAATATAAGGATTAAATATTTGATAGTGTAAATTTTAAGAGTGAAACTTGGTATGCTAAGAAAAATTTCTAATTCCTACCTGAGACATAATTTATTAAAATTAATTTCAATAAAAGTAAAACTCCACATCATTTTTATAAACTGGTCTTTCTCATATATATCTATGTTAATAAATAAATAAATACAATTATAGTCAATAAATATGAATTTTCCTGAGCAAAAACTAAACTCTTCTAGATATTTCCTATTTCTGATTTTCTATACCAGTATGCCTCTTGGATCCCACAGGAACAAAATCCCTCTTTCAATTGTATTCTCAATGTGCCAAAGAACTCTTTGTGATTTGTTAATGGGATGTTAACAGTGAATAATAACAAAGGTTTGCATATTCTGATTAGAATAAAGAATATCAGCAGGCTAGAATGAAATATGAATATTAATACTACAATCGACTACTAAAATAGCCTCTAATTTACACAAATAAATGTGCTTCTAAATAACTTTATGCAGACCTTTTGAAATGCTAAATTAAAATATGAAATAAACTGAATTTTCTGAAGAAACTTCTAACTTACACAATAAAATTTGTTGAAAATATCAGCATTATACCTCATGTTTGGCTGAGAGTATCTACTTCAGAGGCATGAAAAACTTGTTTATATAATGTATATCTTAACTAAATACATTTTTCCACTACAAATCTTGGTGGTGGTGGTGATTTAGTCGCTAAGTCATGTTCAACTCTTGCGACCCCATGGGCTGTAATCTGCCAGCCTCCTCTGTCCATGGGGATTCTCTAGGCAAAATACTCGAGTGGGTTGTCAATTCCTCCTCTTACACAGAATTATCAATATTAAACACAAAAATTAGTGTTACTTGATGGAAATAGTACTCTTCCCAGGTTGTTCAGTGGTACAGAAGCATGTCATCAAGCAGGAGACCCAGGTTTCATACCCGAGTCAGAAAATCCCCTGGAGAATGAAATGGCAACCCACTCCAGTAGCCTTGCCTGGGGAAATCCCATGGACAAAGGAGCTTGGTGGGCTATGGTCCATGGCGCTGCAAAGAGTCAGACACATCTTAGCAACTAAACCATAATCACAATGGGAATAGTTTCAATTCTTTTCCTTCTTATGTTATAGACTCATCAAACTGTACAAACTATTACCAATAAATGTGGATGATAGTATGCATCATTCATAGTGTGACATGCAATAGTATTCTCGCTGAAGGATGCACATTAATCATTAATTTCATAGAACCAGAATCCTTTTAATGAAGTTTACACTTTACTAGCAACAGGATCTATATTACTAAATTATCATTTCTCTGAACTAAAATATTAATAAATGTTCCCAATGAAAAAAAAATTATTGCATGTATCTCTTCACCATACACTTATTAAGTCCATAGTATGTGCCAAGAACTTTGTTTGGTACCAGTTACAAGGTAGTAAACAAAATAGATATGGTCCCTTTGCTACAAATGTTATTGCTGGTGAGGAAGCCATCCTCTAAAACAGTTATTAAACTAACTGTGGTCCTTGGACCAATCTGGCCCAGCCCTTGGTTCTTCCATAAAAATATATTTTAACACATCCAGTCTATAATTCATTTACATAAGGCTGTTTCACTTGAAAAAGCAGAGTTGAATAGTTGAAACAAACAGCATATTGCTTGCAAGCCCATAATATATACTGACTTTTTAGTAGAACTTTGAAAATGTTTACTCTAGAATATAAAATATATCTGAAAAACAATTCTTAGTCTATATTTTATTAAATTAAAAAAAAACTTTCCCAATATAATATAAAGAAGAAAAAACTCAAAGACTTGACACTACCCAACTTTAAAACTTATATAAAGCTAAATAGTCAACATAGTGCAGTATTGGCAAAAGAATAGGAAAATAGATCAATAGAACACAACAGAGAGCCCAGAAATAGACCCACATAAATACAGTCAGCTGATCTTTGAAAAAAACAAAATGCAATGCAATGGAAAAAAGTCTTTTCAACAAATGGTTCTGGGACAACTGGACATCCGCATGCACAAAAGTGAATCCAGACATAGACATTACATCCTTCACAAATATTAACTCGAAATGGATCACAGACCTAAACGTGAAATGAAAAAATATAATACTATTAAAAGATAGCATAAGCTAAATACTACGTAACCTTGGAAATGATGATTTTTCAAATACACATCAAAGACATATACCGAGAGAAAAAAATTAATAAGCTCAACTTCATCAAAATGTAATTTTTTACTCTGTAATAGCCATTGTCAAAAGGATGACAACAAGCCATAGACTAGAAGAAAACATTTGCAAAAGACATACCTAATGAAGGGGACTGATAACCAAAATATTCAAAAAACCCATAAAACTCAATCATAGGAAAAGTAACAATCCAATCAAAATACAGATAAAAGACTCAAACAGATACCATTTCAAAGAGATATGCAGATGGAAAATAAGCATATGAAAAGATACTCAAGATCATAAGTCATTTAGGAATTGATATTGAAACATACCTATAAAGATGACAAAAATCCAAAACACTGGGCAGTTTCAAATTTTGGAAAGGGTATGGAGTTACCAAAACTCTTATTTATTTTTGGTGAAAATACAAAATGGTATAGCTATTTAAGAAGATAGTCCAGTAGTTTCTTAGTTAAACATGTTCTTATCTGTACTGCATGCATATGTGCTATATGACACTTCAGTTATGTCTGAGTCTTTGAGACCTGAATGATCCATCAATTGTATTTCTTGTTATTTATCCATAAAAGCTGAAAACTCATGTCTCTTTAAAAATTTCCATATGTATGCTTACAGCAGCTTACTCATAATTTCCAAAACTTGGAAGCAAACATGATGTCCTTAAATAGATGAATGCATAAATAAACTTTGGTAGATGCAGATAATGAAATATTATTCTCTACTAAAATAAATATGATACCAAGAAATGAAAAGACATGGAAGAATCTTAAATGAGTATTACTAAGTGAAAGAAGTCAATTTGAAAAGGCTACATACTGTACAATTTCAACTATATGACAGTCTGGGTAAAGAAAACCAGTGGGAATAATAAAAAGATTAATGATTGCCGGGAAGTGTCAGGAAGAAACGAATGGGCATTGTGTAAAGTAAATTGGGGTTCCATGGTGGCTCAGCCTTCCCTCCTGGCTCAGCTGGTAAGAATCTACCTGCAACGTGGGAGACCTGGGTTCAATCCCTGGGTTGGGAAGATCACCTGGAGAAGGGAAAGGCTACCCACTCCAGTATTTTGGGCTGAGAATTCCATGGACTGTATAGTCCATGGGAGTGCAAAGAGTCAGACCTGACTGAATGATTTTTTCTTTCTTTCTCTTTCCCTAGTGGCTCAGATGGTAAAGAATCTGCCTGCAGTGCAGGAGACCTGGGTTCAATCGCTGGGTTAATAAGATTCCCTGGAGTAGGGCATGGCAACCCACTCTAGTATTCTTGCCTGGAGAATCCTCATGGACAGAGGAACCTGGAGGGCCACAGTTCATGGGGTTGAAAGTGTCAGACATAGCTGAGCAACTAAGCACAGCACAACACAGCACATGATACTATAATGGTGGCTACACATCATTATACATTTGTCAAAACCTACAGAATGTGCAATACCAAGAGTGAATTCTGATGTAAATTAAGGGATTTGATTAATAATTTTTTTTAAATTTGAGAAAAAAGTAGACCAAGGTAACAAGAATTACTTTGTATAAAAAGAGACTTTCTTTAATTTTTGTTGAATTATTAATAGTATACTACCAATACACTTGTAAAAATAAAAGTGTTTATTTCTATTCATTGACAACTGACAGATATCATTTTAAGCCAAAGTTATCTATCACAATGTATATAAGACTTCCTAAAAAATACATGCATAGACCCAAACAAAAACAAAACAGACAAAAAAACAAATCAGTGTCAAAGAACACTATTGATATAAACTATTAACATGCTTATCTTCATTTTGAAAATATGATGTATTTCCCTTTTCTATGCATTTACCTTTCATTGGGCTGATACATGATTTATAATAATTCTTACTTACCGACAGTTCATTATCATTATCTATTTTGATTTGACCATGCCTAATATCCTACCAGATTCCTTGGTGGCTCAGACGGTAAAGCGTCTGCCTGCAATGCCGGAGACCTGGGTTCGATCCCTGGGTTTGGAAGATCCCCTGGAGAAGGAAATGGCAACCCACTCCAGTACTCTTGCCTAGAAAATTCCATGGATGGAGGAGCCTGGTGGGCTAAGGTCCATGGGGTAACAAAGAGTCAGACACGACTGAACGACTTTACCACAACGAATATCCTACCAGTCACAAAACTTTTAGTATAACCCTATTTCATGGTGGCTTATTATTTATTAGTTAAGTTATTGTAAAAACTGATTTAATATTGGAAGCAAAAATATCTTCTCCATTTGAAGAAAGGAACAGAAGTGGATAAAAAGCAAACACTTCCCTGATAGATCTTCATGACTGACTAAGGAAGTTATTTCTCTGGACTAGTCAATTATTAAATCTGGAACATTATCTCATATAGTCATCATAACAATTACACTATATCCTTATGATAAAAGGAAATGGCAACCCACTCCAGTATTCTAGCCTGGAGAATCCAATGGACAGCAGAACCTGGTGGACTACAGTCCATGGGGTCGCAAGAGTTGGACAGGACTTAGCGACTAAAGGTAAGGTAAGGTAAGGTGAAGTCGCTCAGTCGTGTCTCACCCAAACTCACGTCCATCGAGCTGGTGATGCCATCCAGCCCTCTCATCCTCTGTTGTCCCCTTCTCCTCCTGCCCCCAATCCCTCCCAGTATCAGAGTCTTTTCCAGTTCACATAGTTTTCAGTAAATTGGCAACAAATAATATTTACCAAAGGGGAGTTTATTTGGAAAAATGGATTATTGTTTTAAAGCAATCTCTTTATAGTATAAATTAAGATGTATATGTGTTCTCCAAATAAGGCTGAAGGATCAAAGGAAGATAATTTTCTCTTTTTAATTGTTAACTTTGAGTGAATTTTAAGGATTTTAAGCAGTTTCTTTTCTAAAGTAAAATCTCTAAATTACTGGGAAGTTTGCATGAGCAAAAATTTCTGTTTAAGTTTTCATTGTGATGTATAAAGTCTGTTAGCAGTTAAATAAGTAGTGAACACTTGTTTAACCAATGCCTGAAATAGGACATTGTCGGGGCGCTACAGAAACCCCTAAGTGTGCCATGCCCTTCCTGGATAACCACCCTCCTGACTTTGGTGGTGGTGGTTTAGTGGCTAAGCCGTGTCTGACTCTTTGCAACCCCATGGACTGTGTCTCACCAGGCTCTTCTGTTCATGGGATTCCCAGGCAAGAATACTGGATTGGGTTGCCTTTTCCTTCTTCACTGGACTTTAGTGATAATCGGTTATTGCTTAACTTCCTAGTTTTACCACTTTGGTGTTAGAGTATGTTACAATAGATCCCTGCTGCTGCTGCTAAGTCACTTCAGTCGTGTCTGACTCTCTGTGACCCCATAGACGGCAGCCCACCAGTGCCATTTCCTTCTCCAGGGGATCTTCCCGACCCAGGGATCGAACCCAGGTCTCCCACATTGGAGACAGACGCTTTAACCTCTGGCACCACCGGTATTACTTTACTTTTAGTGATCAAGAAATAAAATGGAGGGACTAGATTACATGGAAAAAAGTTATTTGCTAGTGTTTGTAGTTAAAACTAAATATGTTACTCTGAGTCTCAGTAGTTCAAAAATCTCTATGCTCTTGACCACACTATTAACACGTTTATGCTAGTTGGAAATTATCTTAATGATCCAATCGTTGGAAAGTTATTCTTTGCACTAGAATTTTTTTGTAATATATATATTAAAACTTTCTAGAGAATATACTATTATGTTTCCTTCATTTAGATACTGCCTGAGAATTAAAATATCCATCTACTGTTGCTGCTGCTGCTGCTGCTAAGTCACTTCAGTCGTGTCCGACTCTGTGTGACCCCATAGACGGTAGCCCACCAGGCTCCCCCATCCCTGGGATTCTCCAGGCAAGAACACTGGAGTGGATTGCCATTTCCTTCTCCAATGCATGAAAATGAAAAGTGAAAGTGAAGTCGCTCAGTCGTGTCCGACTCTTCGCGACCCCATGGACTGCAGCCTACCAGGCTCCTTCACCCATGGGATTTCCCAGGCAGGAGTACTGGAGTGGTGTGCCATTGCCTTCTCCGATCCATCTACTAGAGATCTCAAATAAATGCATAATGTAATCTGGGGGCTTCCCTGGTAGCTCAGAGGTTAAAGCATCTGCCTGCAATGGGGAGACCAGGGTTCAATCCCTGAGTTGGGAAGATCCCCTGGAGAAGGAAATATTCTGGAATATGTGAATATTCCAGAAGGATTATGATTAATTTCTAATTTCCTTAAATTTAAATTCTTGTATTATATTTTAGAATAATAGGAATAGAGGTAGTTAGTAGAACTATATCTTTTTTTTTTTTTTTTGAACATAGACTGGCAATTTATATCTTACATGATAGTATACATATTTCAATGCTATTCTCCCAAATCATCCCACCCTCTCCCTCTCCCTCTCCTTCTCCCTCAGAGTCCAAAAAGTCTAACACATATATATGGAATTTAGAAAGATGGTAATGAGAACCCTGTATGCAAGACAGCAAAAGAGACACAGATGTGTAGAACTATATCTAAAAATCTAACAATTCAGAAAATCCATAATCATATATAATGTGATCATTGAAGAAGTCTTCTTAGCTTATATGTGACAGATTTCTTTTCTTGGAGTCTTTCGAACTATCATATAAAGTCTCTAAATCTTTGAATCAACTTTTGTCTAAAAGCAGCAGAATGAGAATGATAATAATGTGAAGTCCAGAGAGTTGGCATCATCATTACACTCTACTGATTATACTCTTCACTGAACTACGGAATAAATTCAATTTTCCAATTTTCAGAATGACAAGCTATATTCTCTTTTAAAAAGATGATGAGTTTACACAATGAAAAGTCATTTCCTTGTTTTTTTTTTTTTCTAAAGGAACTCATTAGAGACCCTTCAAGAATATTAATATACAGAAAAATGACTAGTATCACCATTTATATGTCACCACTTTCACTTCACATTCCTAGCTCTGATGATGTTAACACTGACCCCTCCACTTTACCAACCTGGGGATTGGGTTCCCTATGTTTATTCAACAGAGAAAATTCTGAAACCAATGTGCAATTTTTCACTGAAAATGTGAATCCAAACAAATAAAATAAAAATAGCTATCAGAAAGATTTCTACCCTGGAAATTTTCTTTCACACAAATCCAAATAGAAACTCTGTTCATAATTTAAAACATATACTACTCTAGTAAAAGTAATCTCTTCATGTTTCATATATTCATTGTACAACTTGCATGGAAATTATGCCCTTACCCTGTGTTTGATGTTATTAGTTTCTGAAACATTAAATTATGCCTATCTATATTTTTATTGCTGGTGCTGCTGCTGCTGCTAAGTCGCTTCAGTCGTGTCCGACTCGGTGCGACTCCGAAGACGGCAGCCCACCAGTCTCCCCCGTTCCTGGATTCTCCAGGCCAGAACACGAGTGGGTTGCCATTTCCTTCTCCAACGCACGAGAGTGAAAAGTGAAAGTGAAGTCTCTTAGTCGTGTCCGACTCCTAGCGACCCCATGGACTGCAGCCTACTAGGCTCCTCCATCCATGGGATTTGCCAGGCAAGAGTAGTGGAGTGGGTTGCCATTGCCTTCTATTATTTCTAAAAGACAATAGTAGGTTATTTCATTTGATTGACATAGGAATGCTATCCAGAATTATTTCTTTTGATAATTCTATTAAATAAATGAATAAAAGATTATTTTCAAAATGCTTTAGAAACTAAATCCATCAAGTTACTTGATTTTAAAGCATTTTAAAGAAATACTTTTGCTTGATTTATAAAACACTAACAATTTTGTATTATATATGTGGAGTCACTGAAAAACTAGGAAGATGTAGGAATACTTAATTTAGGTACAGATTTCCTTAAATGAGCTAAGAAGGGTCCCTATAGTGCTTACTGTCTCAAGGCTTTATATAGACCCATTAGACGATCACATCAGCTGTATTACATAGGAGCTATTATTGGCTTCTATTTCTAGTTGATAATTTTTTACACAGAAATTAGCATCTTTTCAATATAATACAGCTTATAAGTGGCAGAAAGGGATTTGAACCCAGGGTCTCTATCCTCATAATAAACCTTTTCCACCACTATATATCACTGCCTCACTCCCAATACCACAAAAACCGTTGCTGAAGAGGTATACCATGCATTTCCCAACCAGAAGTTTAAAGTGCATTTCTCAAGCCAGTAGGGAAAAAAAAACAAACAAACAAAACACTCTTCAATGTCTCATTATCAAACATTTATTGAGCAATTATTGTATGGCAGGAATGTGCCACGGACATAGCAGTGAACCAAGTGATGCTTCAGTCCTCAGAGATCATAGGTTTGAGAGGTACATTCTCTATCTTCATGTTTATCCAAACCACTATGCAAAGCAAACTATTCTACCTGCCATCACCAGAGCAGGAAAGAAAAACCTGACACAGTGATATTTTTAAAAAAATCACCATCTACAATGACAGAATCACAGCCATGACAAAATTTACAAACTAATAAATGAACATGTCTGGAATATAAAAGATACAAAACAATTCAGGGTTGCAATGAAAATCAAATATGTTTAGCATTCTTGTATATATGGAAATATTTTCTGATTTTCAGGTATATTTGCTCTATCAAATACAGAGAAAAACATTTAAGAAGAAACTGAAAATCAGGGATAATATATCTCTGCTTAAACTGAACATTTTTCTCTTTCATGTCTGGAATATAAAAGATACAAAACAATTCAGGGTTGCAATGAAAATCAAATATGTTTAGCATTCTTGTATATATGGAAATATTTTCTGATTTTCAGGTATATTTGCTCTATCAAATACAGAGAAAAACATTTAAGAAGAAACTGAAAATCAGGGATAATATATCTCTGCTTAAACTGAACATTTTTCTCTTATGAAGAAATCTTTAAAAATTAAAGAAAAGCTTCTTTTATTCATGATATTTTTGCTTAATTTTTAAGTTCCTATGACCTTCTTTCTTTATAAATATAAGTAAAACAATGGCTATATTGTTGTTATNTTAAGAAGAAACTGAAAATCAGGGATAATATATCTCTGCTTAAACTGAACATTTTTCTCTTGTGAAGAAATCTTTAAAAATTAAAGAAAAGCTTATTTTATTCATGATATTTTTGCTTAATTTTTAAGTTCCTATGACCTTCTTTCTTTGTAAATATAAGTAAAACAATGGCTATATTGTTGTTATTATTGTTCAGTCTCTAAGGCATATCTGACTCTTCAAGGCCCCGTGAACTGCAGCACATTAGGCTTCCTTCACTGTCCACTAAATCCTGGAAGTGAAGTGAAGTTGCTCAGTCGTGTCCGACTCTTTGGAACCCCATGGACTGTAGCCTACCAGGCTCCAACCATGATATTTTCCAGGCAAGAATACTGGAGTGGGTTGCCATTTCCTTCTCCAGAGGATTTTCCCGAGTCAAGGATCGAACCTGGGTCTCCCACATTGCAGACAGACGCTTTACTGTCTCAGCCACCAGGGAAGCCACTAAATCCTGGAGTTTGCTCAAATTCATGACCATTGAGTCACTGATGCTACCTAATCATCTCATCCTTTGCCACCCTCTTCTCCTTTAGCCTTCAGTCTTTTCCAGCATCAGGGTCTTTTCCTATGAGTCAGCTCTCCACATCAGGTGGCCAAAGTATTAGAACTTCAGCATCAGTCCTTTCAATGAATATAAAGGGTTGCTTTCCTTTAGGATTGACTGATTTGATCTCCTTGCAGTCCAAGGGACTCTCCAGAGTCTTCTCCAGTACCAAAGTTGGAAAGCATAAATTCCTCAATGCTCAGCTTTCCTTGTGGACCAACTCTCATATCTGCACATGACCACTGGAAAAATCAAAGCTTTGACCATACAAACTTTTGTTGGCAAACTGATGTCTCTGCTATTTAATATACTATCTAGGTTTGCCGAAACTTTCCTTCCAAGGAGCAAGTATCTTAATTTTATGGCTGCAATCACCGTCTGCAGTGATTATGGAGTCCAAGAAAATAAAGTCTGACATATCTTCCACTTTTCCCCTTAACATCTGCCATGAAGTGATGGGAACAGATGCTATGGNTATCTAGGTTTGCCGAAACTTTCCTTCCAAGGAGCAAGCATCTTAATTTTATGGCTGCAATCACCGTCTGCAGTGATTATGGAGTCCAAGAAAATAAAGTCTGACATATCTTCCACTTTTCCCCTTAACATCTGCCATGAAGTGATGAGAACAGATGCTATGGTTTTAGTTTTCTGAATGTTGAGCTTCAACTCAGCTTTTTCACTCTCCTCTTTCACCCTCATCAAGAAGTTCTTTAATTCCTCTTCATTTTCTGCTATTTGAGTGGCACCATCTGCATATTTGAAGTTGTTGATATTTCTCCCAGCAATCTTGATTCCAGTCTGTGATTCATCCAACCTGGCATTTTGCATGATGTACTCTGCATGTAAGTTCAGTAAGCAGGATGACAATATACTGCCCTGAAGTACTCCTTCCCCAGTTTTGAACCAGTCAGTTTTCCATGTCCAGTTTTAACTGTTGCTTTCTGATCCACGTACAGGTTTCTCAAGAGACAGGTATGGTGATCTGGTACTCCCATCTCTTTAAGAATTTTCCATAGTTTGTTGTTTCTATACAGTCGAAGGCTTTAGCATAGTCAATGAAGCAGAAGTGGTGGTTTTCCTGGAATTTCCTTGCATTCTCCACAATCCAATTTATGTTGGCATTTTGATCTCTGGTTCTTCTGCCTCTTCAAAATCCAGCTTGGACATCTCGAAGCTTTCAGTTCATGTTTTGTTGAAGCCTAACTTGAAGGACTGTGTTAGATATGGGTGAAGATTTCTATTTTTATCACATTGATATATAGTTCAGTTAAGAATCTGTCCCCACCTCTGATTAGAAATCTAGAAAATGGCCACATCTTTGCTGTGTACAAGAACTGCTGGCCTCATAGCATGTCATTGGTTGGACTTTGGTTTCCCGAATGCTGTTTGGCTCTTGCAGTATTTTCTGTGTTGGCAGGAGTTTAATTCTAACAGTTAGTCAGCTTTAGGATGAGGACTCTTATTTTAATTGCATAAACATCTCCATTTTTTTTTTTCAAATACATGAATTCTTACAAATCTGTAGTTCAAGGTGTAACAACATGATAGCCAGTTATATTATCAGTGTCAAATTTATGATAAATTGTCTGGAAACTCGACACCAAATTCCCCTGTGGTTGACTATTAGCAATTACTGGGTTGAATTTCTCATGTTTCTTACACTCATATTCAGAGTCAAATTAATATTACAATATAGAATAAGAGACAAGGCAAAGTTAAATAAAAACACCTGTTTTTTTTTTCATAATACAGAAATACTAATCTCTATTTTCAAATAGAAACCTATTCACAAATACCTAGCAGCAATGTGAAAGACTTATAAAGTTCTGAAGAAAAAAAAATTGAGTATTCATTACCTGCTGCTACAGCTGCTAAGTCGCTTCAGTTGTGTCCGACTCTGTGCAACCCCATAGACAGCAGCCCATCAGGCTCCACTGTCCCTGGGATTCTCCAGGCAAGAACACTGGAGTGGGTTGCCATTTCCTTCTCTGATGCATGAAAGTGAAAAGTGAAAGTGAAGTTGCTCAGTCGTGTCCGACTCTTAGTGCAGCCTACCAGGCTCCTCTGTCCATGGGATTTTCCAGGCAAGAGTACTGGAGTGGGGTGCCAAGATAGAATATTTTATATGGCAAGAAGTATTTTTACTAAGCATAAGGGAAAGTAATCCTAGTTTCATGACATGCACTTGCATCTAACCTAAAAGTATTTCTTCATTGTACAGAAAGCTTTGATAAGAAAACTTATTTTGCTTTGAAATCTGTAAATTAGTAAAAATTTCAGATCCAGAGTTTGAAAAATATTTCTCAATCTGGTCCTTAAAATGTTAGGTAATCAGCAATTATTAAAAAAAAGAAAAAGAAAAATTCTAGCTCATCGCCTTGTACTGAAATCTTCTAAAGACTGCTTTATGAGTGAATAAAAGGTTTCTATTAATAGTCATCTTTGATTTTAACTTTATCATTACTTATGATCAAAACATCCTTTTGGACTGGGCCAACCAAGTGCTATTATCCACACTTACAGATGAAAGAGAGACCCAGAAAGGGTTACTTTTTTAAAATTGAAGATCATATTGTAAAGGGGCAGAATCAGGACAATTTTCTGCATATTATTGAAAATGGCCAAACCAGAATGTCAGTGTTTGCAAATGGAATTTCTCTTCAGTCATGGTGAAAATGCAGAAGAGAAGATAAAAACTAAAAGATAGCTTATATAAAGACTATAAATATAAATAGAGGGAGGAGTGTTATAAGGTGAAGTGATGTATTAAACTTTTCAAGACTCATCTTTACAAGATGAGAAAATTAAATCGTGTCAAGGGAGTTTAATTATTGACAGTACTTTCTAAAGAGACAACAACAAACCTTGTAATCACCAATTAACTAGAAAATGTGCTTATTTGAAATATATTTTGAAATATTTGAAAGGTTGATTCAATATAAATTAAACTCCTAATTCAAACGCAGTACATTGAATGAGTTTAAAGAGTGAAGTTCAGGACCTTTTTTTAAATACAAGAGAAGAAAAAAAAAAAGATCACCAGCAAGGACTGTGATATTTGGAATATTTGTCATTTTCTTCTGATAATGTCATAGGAACCAACTTGGCGCCATAACATTTCCCCAATTCAACTATTTGTTTGTAGGATCTAGTTATAGTCATGAACATACACACAAAAATAAAACCCACAAGTGGCCAACCTGTTCTCCACATCTATCTGATGGGAGTGTATCCTCTCTTAATCAAAACTAGGTTTTTAGTCCAGGCAAGTGGTTGATTCTGCTAGAAATATTTCATTCTGGGTTTACTAAATCACAAACGGATTACACTCTACCTAATTACCTGTCTACTGGTAATAGTATTAGATACATAAGATTCTGTACCTAGGAATCTTAACAATGAAACAGTGACACGGTTTACCTAATATTCTGTTTAAAAGCCTGTGTCCAAGCACCTTTATGAATATAAGACAGAAATTCTGACTGCTAGATAAATTATCCCATTTTAATTATCAGTACATTTTTAAATATTGAACAAGCCAAACAAAACACTTGTTAGACATATGGAACTTCTTTCCACCCGTTTGTACCTGAATTAATTCTTAGGTACTCTGAGCCAGTTAACTAAGCCATCTAGAACAATGAGTCAAGTTGACTCAATTAAAAACAAAATAAAAATAAATTTCCATGGAAATAGAGAGCTGCATTCACACAAATGCCAAAATAATGTCTTATGAATAACATTATTACAATGAATACAAATGAAATCATGATTTGCCATTTGCTTAATTTGTGCTATTAAATGCTTGAGAAGAATGTCAGAAGTGTTTTTAAAAATGCTCATTAAAGTGATTTATTATAATCATGAGGTAGAATTAATATTAAAGGATTAATATGATTAGGCATGTAATAGGGAAAGATTCCATAGAATATTATAAGAAGAGATAATATGACCCCAAAATATAGATTATAAATACTTTTATGAGAATGTCATTTAAGAGAATATGGTTATTGATAAAATTAAAACACATTCTTTCTTATAAATATGTATGTAAACCTAAGGAATAAATACCAATAAATAGTTTCATATTTTTAATATTTGAAGTTTAGATTATAGCAATGTACCATAGAAATGTATATTACTACATAAGCATTTATATCATGTTTTGTTTTCAAAGAAACTTTATCATTAGCTATTTATAATTTATGCTTTAACAGTGTAAGGACACTTATCTTTGCAGTATTTTTAAGTATTTTATATTGAAGGCCTAATAAACACTCTACATGTATACATACTTTTAGTTTGTAATCTTCAATGTCCATTGCCCTTGAATTTTATGAGAGAATTTTAGTCTAAAATATTCTATTCTCTATAATTTAAGAGTTTTGTTTCCAGGAGGCATCTTCACAAAGAAAGTTAAAGGGAAAAGTGAAAAATTATCTGCTGAATTTGGCTCTTGTGTTTTGAAAAGCGTCTTATGCAAGCCAACTCAAAATTCTTCTATCATCTGCTAGAATAACAAGCATGTTTTCACACATTGAATGTTTTAATCCTATTTGTCAGGTTGTTAGCTTGTGTTTCCAAATCTCTGATTTAAACTGGCCCACAGAATCTCTGGTTAACTAAAGTCTAGCAAAAGGAAATGAGTCTCTGTCACCAGCCTGTTAAAAGGTCAGCAAGAGTGACAGCTTCACCATCTCAATTGCAGATTTGCAGCTAAAAGCCAACTGATGTCAAGATTAAGTCAAAGCTGAGACCTCATCATAATAAACAGATTGTCAAAACAGCAAAGCACTGCATACCTTAAAATTGGAAGCATAGGAGCCTGGCTTTCTTTGTATCAGTTTGAGGACATGACAAAAAATGGAAGGGCTTTCAAAAACCCAGTCTACTGCTGTGTCATTCTAACATTACTCTTAATCTTGAAGGTTTGCTGGTCTTTCATACACAATTCCAAAGAGAAACATTGAGAAAAGAACGACTATGTGTTCATAAGTCTCTTGTTTTCAATTATCTTATTAATTTTCATCTATGTGTTAATAAAAGGAATAGAAACATGCAGTAGAAATTTGGCAATAGATAATAGCAGAATCAGCAAATGGAAAATAAAATGGTAGTGGACATGAACACTTAGAATGAAATAATTTTATTTGTGAAAGTGAAAGTCATTCAGTCATGTCCTACTCTTTGTGACCCCATGACTATACAGTCCATGGAGTTCTCCAGGCCAGAATACTGAAGTGGGTACCCTATCCCTTCTCCAGGGGATCTTCCTGACCCAGGAATCAAACCAGGGTCTCCTGCATTGCAGGAGGATTCTTTACCAGCTGAGCCACAATTTTATTTGTAGTTATTCTTAATTAAAGCTTAATTAAATTATTAATTAAAATTAGATCTACAGGACAGAGACATAATTTTAGAAAGAAAAATTAGATCTACAGGACAGAGGCATAATTTTAGATAGAAAAATTTTTTAATTTTTTGAATGAATGGTAGATATTGGGAATGGGCTTGTGGATCGATTTGCAGTTATAAAAGAATGGTACCATTGACACAATATGTTTGAGCAAACTTCAGAAGATAGTGAAGGACAGGGAAGTGTGACATTATGTAGTCCTTGGGGTTGCAAGGAATCAGACATGACAGTGACTGAACAAGAATAAATATCTTAAAATTATACAATTACAAATGGAAACTTGAGGGCATATTCTATAAACCTGAGGATGCTGTGCAATGAGAAATCTTGTAATATATATATATATATATATACAATAAAATACAAATATATATTCAGGTCATATTATGCACCAGGCTCTCTTCTAGGCTTTTGAAATAAGAGCATAAAAAATTTCCCATCTTTATGTATTTACATTCTCATAGTTAGCTGGGAAGTGGTAAGAGTTCTATAATATATAGATGACATAATAGGAATTTGGATGACTTCTGGGGAGATGGTGTTTGGGAAAACTGCAATTTTAAATTGAATAAAGTGTTCAAGGCAGGGTTGACTGATCAAATATGTTTGCAAAGATTTTTGCACAACTATCATAAAAATCTTGACTAATAATTTTAAAACAATAACAAGATTACCTTTAAATGCATAGAAAAGGAGCATAGATGGAAAAGAGCTGGATTAATGGGCAGATATATGTTAAATTAAGCAATCTAAGATATCATAGTATAATATTAATGGTAGGTGGTGGGTGTTCATTGTAAATTTCTTTCACGTAAATTTCAGAATGTTTGAATGTCTTAAATATTAGAAAAATTATAAAAGAATTTTCTCTCTACACATATATTCTATTTAAAATCTTTGTTCCTTTCTATGTTTAGAAAAGGTACTTTAAGCTTTATTTTGTGTTCTGTTTTGACAACTATTAAGTTACAGAAGTCATGTTTAGTTTTCTCATGTGACCTTGTATTCAGAAATTCATTTCTAAACATTAACATTTTATGTAACATTTTTTTGCTCTTAAAATATTAGAAAAATTATAAAAGAATTTTCTCTCTACACATATATTCTATTTAAAATCTTTGTTCCTTTCTATGTTTAGAAAAGGTACTTTAAGCTTTATTTTGTGTTCTGTTTTGACAACTATTAAGTTACAGAAGTCATGTTTAGTTTTCTCATGTGACCTTGTATTCAGAAATTCATTTCTAAACATTAACATTTTATGTAACTTTTTTTTGCTAAATTTTAGAACATGGATTAGCCAGAGGGGAAGCCGCAGATAAAGTCATACTAGAAGTTACATTAGAATTAATTTGTATAGCAAAAAGACAAAACCATGAACTCTAGAAATGCACTGCATCTTTTATAAAGATATACAGTAATATCTTCCTAACCACTACCAAGTATTAGATAATTCTTTGAAATAGAGTGACTTCAATAAGTCAAAGATAGATTTTTCACATTCTAAACTTATAATTGCTTCTTCCAGCTTATTGAATAATATCCCTAAAGTTACATGCCTATATATTGTTATCAATTATTATGTGAGTTTAAAAAAAAGAAAAAAATTATTATTATACAAATGCAGTTCTTAAAGTTAAAGAGACTCTAATTAAATACAGAAATTCCTAATGTCTAAAAGTTGACTGCATTTAGTGCAAGATAATTTGTATGTTTGTCCCTAGTGCATAATAGGTGCTCATTTTTGTTGAACTACTTACCTAAGAAATTACAGAATGAATATGGGATATATAGATCCATCAAGTCAACGCATTTTTGTGTGTTTCTCTCATTACTCTCTCTCTCTCTCTATATATATATATATATATATATATACATACATATTACACTATTATTGTGCAAAAGCAGTGTCTTCACTTTTTTTTTCTTCTTTTTGTGATTTTCTTTTTTTCTTTCCACCCATTCCTCCTTTTAGCACAATGGATTTCATTATTTTTAAATGGAAGCTTCTCAAGAGAATATGAGATATGATCATATTTTCGTATTTTTAGCTCAATGTCAAATTTCGTTATCCTCCTTATACCTCAATTTACTTATCATAGAAAGTGGATATTATATTGACCCTGTGAAAGATTGATAATAAGATATGATACAAGGATTCCTTCTAGGAATTCTGAAGGCTGGTTAATTTTACTGAATTCTATTATCAATGTCATAAGAGGCATAAGAAAATTAAATATAACATTTTCATTATTTAAAATGGGTGAAAATGTTCTGATCTCTTCCAATATTTAAGGAAATATTACACATTAAATATATATTAATATTATCATTAGATAATAAACTAAAGCTTTGAATATGCATAAATTCATTTAAGGTAGTGTTGATAAGGGCTTCCCTGGTGTCTCAGACGGTAGAAAAATCTGCCTAAAATGTGCAAGACCCGGGTCTGATCCCTGGATTGGGAAGATACCCTGTAGAAGGAAATGGCTACTCACTCCAGTGTTGTTGCCTGGAAAACTCCATGAACAGAGGAACCTGATGGGCTACAGTCCCTGCAGTCACAAAGAGTTGGAAATGACTGAAATGTTGGTAAATAGGAACTTGACAGGGTAGCGAAAGATGAGACCTTCCCTGGAAGTTCCTCTTAGAGGAAGAAAGCCATTTTGCCCAAGGCAAAGTCTTATTCTCAGTTCAGTTCAGTCTCTCAGTCGTGTCTGACTTTTTGCGACCCCTTGAATTGCAGCAGGTCAGGCCTCCCTGTCCATCACCAACTCCCAGAGTTTACCCAAACTCATGTCCATTGAGTCGGTGATGCACTCCTGCCATCGCATCCTCTGTCATCCCCTTCTACTCCTGCCCCCAATCCCTCCCAGCATCAGGGTCTTTTCCAATGAGTCAAATCTTTGCATGAGGTGGCCAAATTATTGGAGTTTCAGATTTAGCATCATTCCTTCCAATGAACACCCAGGACTGATGTTTAGGATAGACTGGTTGGATCTCCTTGCAAGCCAAGGGACTCTCAAGAGTCTTCTCCAGCACCACAGTTAAAAAGCATCAATTCTTCAGTGCTCAGCTTTCTTCACAATCCAACTCTCACATCCATTCATGACCACTGGAAAAACCATAGCCTTGACTAGACGAACGTTTGTTGGCAGAGTAATGTCTCTGCTTTTTAATATGCTATCTAGGTTAGTCATAACTTTTCTTCCAAGGAGTAAGTATCTTTCAATTTCATGGCTGCAATCACCATCTGCAGTGAGTTTGGAGCCCCCCAAAATAAAGTCTAACACTGTTTCCACTGTTTCCCCATCTATTTGCCGTGAAGTGATGGGACCAGATGCCATCATCTGTTTTCTGAATGTTGAGCTTTAAGCCAGCTTTTTCACTCTCCTCTTTCACTTTCATCAAGGGGCTTTTCAGTTCCTTTTCACTTTCTGTCTTATTCTCAGAGAAGCCCATATCTAGTGACTAATTCTGCTGGGGTTTTAGGTCCTGATCTCTTTGGTTTGGGATTGACATGTACAGACTGATATATTTAAAACAGATAACCAACAAAGACCTACCTATACTGTGGGGTACTTACTAAGTCTCTTCAGTCATGTATGACTCTTTGCAACCCTGTGTAATGTAGCCCACCAAGCTCCCCTGTTCATAGGATTCTCCAGGCAAGAATACTAGAGTGAGTTGCCATGCCCTCCTCCATGGAAATCTTCTGGACCCAGGTATTGAACCCCACATCTTTTTCGTCTCCTACATTGGTACTTGGGTTCTTTACCACTAGCGCCAACTAGGACTTGGGACCTGGGAATCCCATACAACATCCCATACTACAGGGAACTCTGCTCAATATTCTGCAATAATTTAAATGGAAAAATAATTTGAAAAAGAATAGACATGTATATGTAGACACATGTATATTTACAGATGTGAGAATTGGTCATAAAGAAGGCTAAGCACCAAAGAATTGATGCTTTCCAATTGTGGTGCTAGCAAAGACTCTTGAGAGTCCCTTGGACTGCAAGGAGATCAAGCCAACCAATCTTATAGTAAATCAATCCTGAATATTCATTAGAAAGACTGTTGCTGAAACTAAACCTCTAATACTTTGGCCATCTGATGCAAAGAGCCAACTCATTAGAAAAGACCCTGATGCTGGGAAAGATTGAGGGCAGGAGGAAAAAGGGGTGACAGAGGCTAAGATGACTGGATAGCCTTACCGATTCAATGGACATGAATATGAGCAGACAATGGGAGATACTGAAGGACAGTGAAGGCTGGTATACTGCAGTCCATGGGGTCACAAAGAGTCGGAGATGACTTAGTGACTAAACAAGAAATATGTATAACTGAATCATTTAACTGTACACATGTAACTAATACAGCATAGTTAATCAATTATACTTTAATATAAAATATTTTTTAATTGAAAAGAAAAAAACACACTTGATTAATAGCAAAGTCCTACTGTACACAGAGCTATATTCAGTATCCATGATAAACCATAATGGAAAAGAATGTAAAAAAAAAAATATATATATATATATATAAGTCACTCTGCTGTACAGTGTTAATTAACACAACATTGTGAATCAGCTATACTTCAACAACAACAACAGATATATCCATCCTAGCTCCCAAGCGGAATTTTGGACCAGCTGAGTCTTTTATTGCTACAATATTCAAACCCCACTCTCCACCCTGTTCAATCCTACTTCCCCTCAATACAGGCTCTTTCTGAAAACAGGTCTCAGAGGATTACCTTCCCACTGACCTCAGATCCTTAGATCTTATTTTCAGAGAACTCAAGATGAAATATTCTGAACAAAACCCAAAATGTGATATTTCTAAGGATTTTTGAAAATTACTATTATGCTTTATATAATGATTGATAACTACAGTGAATTTTTATTTTATCCACAATATTAAGGGTGATGTTTGGTTGTAATTTTAACTCAGCTAGTACCAGGATTGTGGCCTTCTGTGTTACTATAACTTCTCTAATTTCCTTATATGCATAACGTATTATTCATAGAACAAACTCATGATATAATTAACTAAATAATGTGAGAAAGAATACTTAATGACTTTTCTAACTGAGGTTAAACATTCTGAGTTAGGACATATTTTAGTAGACAAATATAGGATACATGCTCATCTTTTAATGACAGCTAGCATTCACAGATGGAATTATACAAATTGTTTGCATTTCAAAATCAATCTCAGTTTCAAGTCCAAGACAAGATGCAGAGGAAAAAAAAAAATGAGCTCCATATTTATACCCCTCAAATCAACTGAAAAAAACTCTGTAACCAGTAGGTGGCTTAAGAAAAACCAATGATGTTTACTTTTGACATGCCAGAACCTAAGGTGCATTTATGAATTCCTATTCTTAATACTTGTAAGAGTAACCTTCGTAAGAAAACCTCATTGTTATGCTGTCAACATTCAATTGTAAGCTGTAATGTCAAAGACCACATAGTTTTTTTTACAGTACTAGGAAATGCAACACAAAACTAATAAGCGAAGGGAACATCAAAAACACGTAATAAACACTACAATCTGATTGTTTGCAAAACCCAATTTTTCTCAGAAGAAGAAACAAGAATTACAGGTGAGCTATGACAGTATTAACTTCTTAACAAAAACCTTGCTAAATAATAGCTTCTGGAAAACTTTTGATTTTACATTTTTCTTTTCACACTATGTGATTCTGTACTCTATTTCACAGAACAATGCTCCACTGAACGCTGTCACTCTTGCAAATGGTATGGTAGCTGTCAGTGATTTTTCAAAGAAAGCTGAAAAATATGTACATATCTTATTTTAATGTGTTCAAAACACATGGACCTTTTTGGTGTTAGGGAAGAGTAAAGAATGTGACCATAAGGTGAAGCATGTCTCATGCTGTGGCGCCAAGCAGCATGAAACCTCGTGCTTCATTAATGATTCTTCTTGTAGCAGCTGGCCAATGGATCATGAAAATGAATCAAAATATTAGGGATTTTTTTCTTATTTTCATTGTCTGCATTCACAAACAATTATGAGCAGTTGGAGTCCAACTTTCAGTGGATAGTATTTCAGTTCTCTGCTTTTTAACTCTATAGTTTTTTACTCTAAAATCATATGCCCTAACACATGCATTTGTTATAGATAACAAACCCATTTGAAGATCTATACATGGAATATCTTCCAGTAAAAAATGGATGTTAAGAAATATGCTTTTAAGTGGAAAAGTCCCTCAATTGCTTTGAAGTATTAGAAATCAAACTATTATTATTAAAAGCAAAATGAGCACAGGCATCGTTTATCTTTTATAAAAGAACAAATCAAGACTGTAAGTCACAGTGGGGCTTCCCTGGTTGCTCGGATGGTAAAGACTCTGCTGGCAATGCCAGAGACCTGGATTCTATCCCTGGGTCAGGAAGATCCCCTGGAGAAGAGAATGGCTACCCACTCCAGTGTTCTCGGAGCCAGTGTGTGTGTGTGCTCAGTCATTTCAGGTATGTCCAACTGTTTGCAACCCTATGGACTATACCTTGCCAGGCTCCTCTGTCCATGGGATTCCACAGGACAGAATATTGGAGTGGGTTTCCATGTGCTCCACCAGGTGATCTTCCTGATCTGGGGATGGAACCAGCGTCTCCTGCACTGCAAGCTAGATTCTTTATAGCTGAGCCACTGGGGAAACCCCAGTAGTACAATACTTCGTTTTTGAGAGTTATACTGCAATTATCTCCCCAGACCTTATAGGACTAAAAAGAACAAGAGTTCAAATTTATTAATTTGATATTATTAAGTAACTTTTATATCATATGATTCATTGCTAAGAATTCTGGGGTTGGATATATGTATTCAATAGCATCTGAATGAGTATACCTTTAACATGTTATGCTCCTAATAAAGACTGTCCATCGTGAAGGGGAGTGAGCCTCATTGCATCGAAAATATAAGTTACTCTCATTAAAATGAGCCCTTACAATTAGTCACAGTTCCATTTCAAGGTAATCTTGAATCACTACCAATTGCCATTTTCTTTGGTTGGGTAGTGGTTCAATTACTTACTCTAGTCAACAATGTTAACCAAATAAATTACTTAACACTGAATTAAATTACAGAATAAAGTTCTAGTCTTATTTGTTCTTTTAGGATACCTTTTAGACTTTCTGAATACAGTTGATGTAATTAGTATTTTCAAATCACCATAATAGTTTTAATAATCAAAATAAAACTATCTTAAAAACAGAAAATAGAACTAGTTGATCAAATAAATAACTGATAGATGGAGCTTTTACTGCAATGAAAGTAACTTATTTAAAGAATATCTAGGATATTTTGAAAAATAATAGTTTTCCTGCAGTCTATTTTATTTATAGAGTGTCTTAATCCTTGGAAATGCCTGTCTAAACATTGATATACTCAATAAAAAATAAATTTAAAAGAAATATATTGTTTAAATGGATTGAAAAATAAAATAGAAATGAACAAAAGTTGTTACTTATTATTCTAAAGTACTGGATAATTTTATATATCATGTAATCAACCATGTGATATTCTCACTAACCAGCAGACTCACTTCATACATCATTTTCTGAGGTAATCATTTTACACAGTGAAGCAGGACTACTTATTTCACTTGAATAGTTATGATTTAACTTTCATTTCTGTCAGCGTTAACCTTTTTGCCTAGATAAATCTCTCAGGTTAATTATATAGGGCAGGATTTTCCTTATTGAAAATGCCATTGAAATTTCTCAAATAATGAAAGTTAGTACAAGCCAGATGAAATCTATTAACAATCTTTCTCAAACTTCTTTCCTCCCAATTGTTTTAGTTCTTTCCTTTTTTTAAAATTAGCATCATGTATAATTTCAAATAATATTCCTCTGTCCTGTATCATAAAACTGTTCTTGTCAAGGTCGTCAGTGATTTGCAGTATGAAAAATCTTCAGACATAATGCTTTTTTTTCTTTTTTATTCTTACATGACCTACCAATGGCACTTAATGGGATGATCACAGTTTCCCTCTTGAAATACACATAGTTTCTATCTTCTGACATCACAACATTGTAAATTTCTTACCACTAACAGGACTTTCCTTTTTGCTGCCTTCTATTCACTGTGCTAGAGACACTCAGAGCTTNTCGTCAGTGATTTGCAGTATGAAAAATCTTCAGACATAATGCTTTTTTTTCTTTTTTATTCTTACATGACCTACCAATGGCACTTAATGGGATGATCACAGTTTCCCTCTTGAAATACACATAGTTTCTATCTTCTGACATCACAACATTGTAAATTTCTTACCACTAACAGGACTTTCCTTTTTGCTGCCTTCTATTCACTGTGCTAGAGACACTCAGAGCTTCATTTTATATCTTGTGTATCACTACAGGGTACCTTCTTAAGCCATAAAATAATATCTACATGCAGATGCCTTCACACTATATCCCATTACCAGAAAAGTGTCCTCAGCTTCATACTCATCTATACAATATCCTACCAGGCACTACCTCTTGTTATCCCATACATTTAAGTATGCCATGTCCAAATTTGAATTCCTAATTCTTATTGTTTTCTGAATGTTGAGCTTTAAGCCAGCTTTTTCACTCTCCTCTTTCACTTTTATCAAGGGGCTTTTCAGTTCCTTTTCACTTTCTGTCTTATTCTCAGAGAAGCCCATATCTAGTGACTAATTCTGCTGGGGTTTTAGGTCCTGATCTCTTTGGTTTGGGATTGACATGTACAGACTGATATATTTAAAACAGATAACCAACAAAGACCTACCTATACTG
The DNA here is from genome assembly GCA_006410675.1 of Oreotragus oreotragus. NCBI lineage: Eukaryota > Metazoa > Chordata > Mammalia > Artiodactyla > Bovidae > Oreotragus > Oreotragus oreotragus. The sequence continues at coordinate 65,455 of SJYX01016724.1, read as the reverse complement.
TGGGGTGCTTACTAAGTCTCTTCAGTCATGTATGACTCTTTGCAACCCTGTGTAATGTAGCCCACCAAGCTCCCCTGTTCATAGGATTCTCCAGGCAAGAATACTAGAGTGAGTTGCCATGCCCTCCTCCATGGAAATCTTCTGGACCCAGGTATTGAACCCCACATCTTTTTCGTCTCCTACATTGGTACTTGGGTTCTTTACCACTAGCGCCAACTAGGACTTGGGACCTGGGAATCCCATACAACATCCCATACTACAGGGAACTCTGCTCAATATTCTGCAATAATTTAAATGGAAAAATAATTTGAAAAAGAATAGACATGTATATGTAGACACATGTATATTTACAGATGTGAGAATTGGTCATAAAGAAGGCTAAGCACCAAAGAATTGATGCTTTCCAATTGTGGTGCTAGCAAAGACTCTTGAGAGTCCCTTGGACTGCAAGGAGATCAAGCCAACCAATCTTATAGTAAATCAATCCTGAATATTCATTAGAAAGACTGTTGCTGAAACTAAACCTCTAATACTTTGGCCATCTGATGCAAAGAGCCAACTCATTAGAAAAGACCCTGATGCTGGGAAAGATTGAGGGCAGGAGGAAAAAGGGGTGACAGAGGCTAAGATGACTGGATAGCCTTACCGATTCAATGGACATGAATATGAGCAGACAATGGGAGATACTGAAGGACAGTGAAGGCTGGTATACTGCAGTCCATGGGGTCACAAAGAGTCGGAGATGACTTAGTGACTAAACAAGAAATATGTATAACTGAATCATTTAACTGTACACATGTAACTAATACAGCATAGTTAATCAATTATACTTTAATATAAAATATTTTTTAATTGAAAAGAAAAAAACACACTTGATTAATAGCAAAGTCCTACTGTACACAGAGCTATATTCAGTATCCATGATAAACCATAATGGAAAAGAATGTAAAAAAAAAAATATATATATATATATATAAGTCACTCTGCTGTACAGTGTTAATTAACACAACATTGTGAATCAGCTATACTTCAACAACAACAACAGATATATCCATCCTAGCTCCCAAGCGGAATTTTGGACCAGCTGAGTCTTTTATTGCTACAATATTCAAACCCCACTCTCCACCCTGTTCAATCCTACTTCCCCTCAATACAGGCTCTTTCTGAAAACAGGTCTCAGAGGATTACCTTCCCACTGACCTCAGATCCTTAGATCTTATTTTCAGAGAACTCAAGATGAAATATTCTGAACAAAACCCAAAATGTGATATTTCTAAGGATTTTTGAAAATTACTATTATGCTTTATATAATGATTGATAACTACAGTGAATTTTTATTTTATCCACAATATTAAGGGTGATGTTTGGTTGTAATTTTAACTCAGCTAGTACCAGGATTGTGGCCTTCTGTGTTACTATAACTTCTCTAACTTCCTTATATGCATAACGTGTTATTCATAGAACAAACTCATGATATAATTAACTAAATAATGTGAGAAAGAATACTTAATGACTTTTCTAACTGAGGTTAAACATTCTGAGTTAGGACATATTTTAGTAGACAAATATAGGATACATGCTCATCTTTTAATGACAGCTAGCATTCACAGATGGAATTATACAAATTGTTTGCATTTCAAAATCAATCTCAGTTTCAAGTCCAAGACAAGATGCAGAGGAAAAAAAAAAATGAGCTCCATATTTATACCCCTCAAATCAACTGAAAAAAACTCTGTAACCAGTAGGTGGCTTAAGAAAAACCAATGATGTTTACTTTTGACATGCCAGAACCTAAGGTGCATTTATGAATTCCTATTCTTAATACTTGTAAGAGTAACCTTCGTAAGAAAACCTCATTGTTATGCTGTCAACATTCAATTGTAAGCTGTAATGTCAAAGACCACATAGTTTTTTTACAGTACTAGGAAATGCAACACAAAACTAATAAGCGAAGGGAACATCAAAAACACGTAATAAACACTACAATCTGATTGTTTGCAAAACCCAATTTTTCTCAGAAGAAGAAACAAGAATTACAGGTGAGCTATGACAGTATTAACTTCTTAACAAAAACCTTGCTAAATAATAGCTTCTGGAAAACTTTTGATTTTACATTTTTCTTTTCACACTATGTGATTCTGTACTCTATTTCACAGAACAATGCTCCACTGAACGCTGTCACTCTTGCAAATGGTATGGTAGCTGTCAGTGATTTTTCAAAGAAAGCTGAAAAATATGTACATATCTTATTTTAATGTGTTCAAAACACATGGACCTTTTTGGTGTTAGGGAAGAGTAAAGAATGTGACCATAAGGTGAAGCATGTCTCATGCTGTGGCGCCAAGCAGCATGAAACCTCGTGCTTCATTAATGATTCTTCTTGTAGCAGCTGGCCAATGGATCATGAAAATGAATCAAAATATTAGGGATTTTTTTCTTATTTTCATTGTCTGCATTCACAAACAATTATGAGCAGTTGGAGTCCAACTTTCAGTGGATAGTATTTCAGTTCTCTGCTTTTTAACTCTATAGTTTTTTACTCTAAAATCATATGCCCTAACACATGCATTTGTTATAGATAACAAACCCATTTGAAGATCTATACATGGAATATCTTCCAGTAAAAAATGGATGTTAAGAAATATGCTTTTAAGTGGAAAAGTCCCTCAATTGCTTTGAAGTATTAGAAATCAAACTATTATTATTAAAAGCAAAATGAGCACAGGCATCGTTTATCTTTTATAAAAGAACAAATCAAGACTGTAAGTCACAGTGGGGCTTCCCTGGTTGCTCGGATGGTAAAGACTCTGCTGGCAATGCCAGAGACCTGGATTCTATCCCTGGGTCAGGGAGATCCCCTGGAGAAGGGAATGGCTACCCACTCCAGTGTTCTTGGAGCCAGTGTGTGCCAGTCATTTCAGGTATGTCCAACTGTTTGCAACCCTATGGACTATACCTTGCCAGGCTCCTCTGTCCATGGGATTCCACAGGACAGAATATTGGAGTGGGTTTCCATGTGCTCCACCAGGTGATCTTCCTGATCTGGGGATGGAACCAGCGTCTCCTGCACTGCAAGCTAGATTCTTTATAGCTGAGCCACTGGGGAAACCCCAGTAGTACAATACTTCGTTTTTGAGAGTTATACTGCAATTATCTCCCCAGACCTTATAGGACTAAAAAGAACAAGAGTTCAAATTTATTAATTTGATATTATTAAGTAACTTTTATATCATATGATTCATTGCTAAGAATTCTGGGGTTGGATATATGTATTCAATAGCATCTGAATGAGTATACCTTTAACATGTTATGCTCCTAATAAAGACTGTCCATCGTGAAGGGGAGGGAGCCTCATTGCATCAAAAATATAAGTTACTCTCATTAAAATGAGCCCTTACAATTAGTCACAGTTCCATTTCAAGGTAATCTTGAATCACTACCAATTGCCATTTTCTTTGGTTGGGTAGTGGTTCAATTACTTACTCTAGTCAACAATGTTAACCAAATAAATTACTTAACACTGAATTAAATTACAGAATAAAGTTCTAGTCTTATTTGTTCTTTTAGGATACCTTTTAGACTTTCTGAATACAGTTGATGTAATTAGTATTTTCAAATCACCATAATAGTTTTAATAATCAAAATAAAACTATCTTAAAAATAGAAAATAGAACTAGTTGATCAAATAAATAACTGATAGATGGAGCTTTTACTGCAATGAAAGTAACTTATTTAAAGAATATCTAGGATATTTTGAAAAATAATAGTTTTCCTGCAGTCTATTTTATTTATAGAGTGTCTTAATCCTTGGAAATGCCTGTCTAAACATTGATATACTCAATAAAAAATAAATTTAAAAGAAATATATTGTTTAAATGGATTGAAAAATAAAATAGAAATGAACAAAAGTTGTTACTTATTATTCTAAAGTACTGGATAATTTTATATATCATGTAATCAACCATGTGATATTCTCACTAACCAGCAGACTCACTTCATACATCATTTTCTGAGGTAATCATTTTACACAGTGAAGCAGGACTACTTATTTCACTTGAATAGTTATGATTTAACTTTCATTTCTGTCAGCGTTAACCTTTTTGCCTAGATAAATCTCTCAGGTTAATTATATAGGGCAGGATTTTCCTTATTGAAAATGCCATTGAAATTTCTCAAATAATGAAAGTTAGTACAAGCCAGATGAAATCTATTAACAATCTTTCTCAAACTTCTTTCCTCCCAATTGTTTTAGTTCTTTCCTTTTTTTAAAATTAGCATCATGTATAATTTCAAATAATATTCCTCTGTCCTGTATCATAAAACTGTTCTTGTCAAGGTCGTCAGTGATTTGCAGTATGAAAAATCTTCAGACATAATGCTTTTTTTTCTTTTTTATTCTTACATGACCTACCAATGGCACTTAATGGGATGATCACAGTTTCCCTCTTGAAATACACATAGTTTCTATCTTCTGACATCACAACATTGTAAATTTCTTACCACTAACAGGACTTTCCTTTTTGCTGCCTTCTATTCACTGTGCTAGAGACACTCAGAGCTTCATTTTATATCTTGTGTATCACTACAGGGTACCTTCTTAAGCCATAAAATAATATCTACATGCAGATGCCTTCACACTATATCCCATTACCAGAAAAGTGTCCTCAGCTTCATACTCATCTATACAATATCCTACCAGGCACTACCTCTTGTTATCCCATACATTTAAGTATGCCATGTCCAAATTTGAATTCCTAATTCTTAGTGTACCAGAGCTCAGTTGCTTAAAGCAACCTACACAGTTGCTCAAGTCTAAAACAGGATTCACTCAATTAGTCTTCTCTCAAGTCTCATATTGTCTTTATTTTAAAGATTTATTAGGTCTAGCCTCAAGCATAAATATAGGTTTCCAATAATAGCCCTTTTAAAACTATTGGGACATTAGTCAAAGCATTGTTTATTATTGTCTTAACTAAAGCAATGATCAGTGTGTTCTCTTGATAATAATAAACAAAAACCACTAGACCATTCAGGTATGATCTAATTCAAATCCTTTACGATTATACAGTGAAAGTGAGAAATAGATTCAAAGGATTAGATTTGATAGGCAGAGTGCCTGAAGAACTATGGACAGAAGCTTGCCACATTGTACATGAGGCAGTGATTAAGAACATCCCCAAGAAAAAGAAATGCAAAAAGACAAAAAGGTTGTCTGAGGAGGCGTTACAAATAGCTATGAAAAGAAGAGAAGTGAAGACAAAGTAGAAAAGGAAAATATATTCATTTGAATGCAGACTTCCAAGGAATGGCAAGGAGAAATAAGAAAGCCTTCCTCAGTGATCAATGCAAAGAAATAGAGGAAAACAACAGAATGGGAAAGACTAGAGATCTCTTCAAGAAAATTAGAGATACCAAGGGAACATTTCTTGCAAAGATGGGCACAATAGAGGACAGAAATGGTATGGACCTAACAGAAGCAAAAGATATTAAGAAGAGCTAGCAAGAATACACAGAAGAACTATACAGCAAAGATTTTTCACTAGCAAGATAACCATGAAGGTGTGATCACTTACCTAGAGCTAGGTATCCTGGAATGTGAAGTCAAGTGGGCCTTAGGAAGCATCACTATGAACAAAGCTAGTGAAGGTGATGGAATTCCAGTTGAGCTATTTCAAATCCTAAAAGATGATGCTGTGAAAGTGCTGCACTCAATGTGCCAGCAAATTTGGAACACTCAGCAGTGGCCACAGGACTGAAAATATCAGTTTTCATTCCAATCCCAAAGAAAGACAATGCCAAGCAATGCTAAAACTACCACAGAGTTGCACTCATCTCACCGCTAGCAAAGTAATGCTCAAAATTCTCCAAGCCAGGCTTCAACATTATGTGAACCATGAACTTCCATATGCTCAAGCAGAGACACTATTTTTCAAGCTGGATTTAGAAAAGGCAGAGGAACCAGAGATCAAATTGCCAACATCCATTGGATCATCAAAAAAGCAAGAGAGTTCCAGAAAAAGATATCTACTTCTGCTTTATTCCCTATGCCAAAGACTTTGACTGTGTGGATCACAACAAACTGTAGAAAATTCCTGAAGAGATGGGAATACTAGACCACCTGACCTGCCTCCTTAGAAATCTGTATGCAGGTCAAGAATCAACATTTACAGTTGGACATGGGACAACAAACTGATTCCAAATTGGGAAAGAAGTACATCAAGGCTGTATACTGTCACCCTGCTTATTCAAATTACATGCAGAGTACATCATGAGAAATGCTGGGCTGGATGAGGCACAAGCTGGAATCACAATTGCCATGAGTAATGTCAATGAGCTCAGATATGCAGATGACACCACACTTATGGCAGAAAGAGAAGAACTAAAGGGCCTCTTGATGAAAGTGAAAGAGGAGAGTGAAAAAGTTAGCTTAAAACTCTACATTCAGAAAACTAAGATCATGACATCCAGTCCCATCTCTTCATGACAAATAGATGGGGAAACAGTGGAAACAGTGATAGTTTCTCTTGCCATTCTTTACTTTTTCATGCTCCAAAATCACTGCAGATGGTGACTGTAGCCATGAAATTAAAAGACTCTTGCTCCATGGAAGAATAATTATTACCAACCTAGACAGCATATTAAAAAGCAGAGACACTACTTTTCCAACAAAGGTCCATCTAGTCAAGGCTATGGTTTTTGCAGTAGTCATGTATAGATGTGAGTGTTGCACTATAAAAAAAGCTGAGTGCCAAAAAATTGATGCTTTTGAACTGTGGTGTTGGAGAGGACTCTTGAGATACTCTTCAACTGCAGGGATTTCCAACTAGTCCATCCTAAAGGAAATCAATCCTGAATATTCATTGGAAGGACTGATGCTGAAGCTGAAACTCCAATACTTTGGCCATCTGATGTGAAGTACTGACTCATTTGTAAAGACCCTGATGCTGGGAGAAATTGAAGGTGGGAGCAAAAGGGGACAACAGAGGATGAAGTGGTTAGATGGCATCACCAACTTAATGAACATGAGTTTGAGTAAACTCCAATTGCCTTATAAGTGTTTTCTCTGATTTCACTATTGCCCCTCTATATACCAATTTATTCACAGCAGCCCAGTCTCAAAGCTGCTTTGATTAAGATATGCCAGTTGCTTTTTTATATCTGGAGTACCTCAAATTCATTCTGTCTTTTTAAATTTGAGAGTGTTAGGCTTCACTGCCTGAAATGTTCAACTTATTTCTTAATGTAGCAGACACCTCGTCAAGTCATACTGATACCAAGCAAGGCGCTTGGCCTTCCCCAATCAATAGAAATTGACCAGAGGTCAGACTAGAAATTCAGACAAGTCTTCATTGCAGCCCCTGTCACAGCAGTGGGGAACAAAACCAAATAACAAATCCATGGCTTGCTCCCTGAAGGGTGTCCCAAGCTGCTTCCTTATGTGGGGTGAGGGCAGAGATGTGTTCTGGGGTCAGGCTGGTGAGGTGGTTTAAGTGTCTTGCCCACTCTTTTGGTGGTGTTGAGTGCAGGTTGCATGCACAGTTCCCTGCTTTTACTCCTGTGACCCCGTTTTTTACTCCTGATTCTTCAGAAGTAACAGTGGTTTGTTGGTTTGTTTGTTTTGGTCTTTTTGTATCTTGTGATTCAAACCAAAAGCATGCTCCAACTGGACATGCATGCAGTTTTATCCATAGTACATTTCTTTGCATTTCATTGCTGGAAGAGACATCTGTCCAGGTCAAGCACTGCGAGAAAGGGCACTAGGTCCCAGCCTATCTCAGTATCACCTACAATCATTTTATTCTGTGTACTATCATTTGAGTTTATTTTTTTGCATCCACTATTTTTATTACCTACCTCTCCTATTAGAATCTAAACTATATCCCAACAGGTAACATGACTTGCTCTCAACACAATCTTCAGTCCTTGAAAAATATCTGATTAATACAATGTATCTGATATTCATTTTTCAACAAGACAAAAGAAATATTTCATTATGTTTTCTTTATATAAACTAAAAATCACCAAGCAAGAGCTAGTAGTCCTACATGTTAATCCCTGTTCTAATAATGATTGGTTTTTCTCTTATAAATATGTAGAAATCTCTTCACTTCTCTGTGCCTCAATTTTCCTGAAGGATTTGGTGAAATTATACNTTTTTCAACAAGACAAAAGAAATATTTCATTATGTTTTCTTTATATAAACTAAAAATCACCAAGCAAGAGCTAGTAGTCCTACATGTTAATCCCTGTTCTAATAATGATTGGTTTTTCTCTTATAAATATGTAGAAATCTCTTCACTTCTCTGTGCCTCAATTTTCCTGAAGGATTTGGTGAAATTATACATAAATTCTTTTCCAATATCTCTATCTCAGTGATTAAATGAGTCAATAAACTGTAATATTTATTTTATATCTTATTTCATTTCTGCTCCCTTATATTTGAAGCACCACAAGAAATTTCACCACAGGAAATTTTGAAAAAGTATACACTTAGATGAGAGAGAAATACAGTGTTCATCTTTTTATTCTCTGTTTATCCTTATAGAGCAGCTCTTTCATTTTCCACAATTTTCTAGACATGCTGATGCTTAATGTCATCCCTGTTATTATAATGTGAAGTTATTTTTATCTTTCTATTCTCTAAGACTTTCTTAATAAAGAAAGTCTGCCAATTCCCACACAGGCCTCTTTCTCAATCATTTCAAACAATCTTTCAATGAGTTTTCTCAAAAATGTAAATGGAATTGTACCTTAATTGTATACAAGAAGAAGAAACTTATGTGATGAGATGATTAAAGTGTCTAGTATGTGAGAGCCTTTCTGCTGAGGGCTTTGTCCTCAGAGAATGAATTCACTCTTTTGTAAAGCTGGATACTTTCCTAACCTGTGTCTTTTATCTTTTAATCCATATATTTGTTAAAGGGGGGAAAATAAAGCTTATAAAAAGAAGAAGCACTTTTTCTATTCAAGCTCATGCACTTTTTCCATTAGGTTCATTCTTATAAGTATATGACTAAGTGGGTTCAGCCTTGGGAAAGGACAATTAACAATGTTTATCATGCTGCTATATTTCAAATTTCTGATTTGCCAGAGCTGTTTTACAGCTACTTCTTATTAAAAGAGAATCAAGAAGCTCTTTTTCTGTTTCAAAATATTCGTCAGACTATGATTCACTAGCAATAAGCATTTCACATGATGCTGCAATCATTATCAAAAGATTTGATTTGAACTCACGATTGGAAGCTTCTTTTGGTTTCTCAGTTGCCAATTCTGTCATCTCCACTACCAGATGTTAATCACTGTCACAGAGCATCAGATTAAAAAGTGGATGAAAGAGGAATATATATATATATATATATTCTCCATTATATTATATATATATATAATAGGAAATTCTCCATATATATAGTACTTCACGATAAAGCAACCAGAATTTACACAGGACTGGGGAAACAAACCCTTGAAGGGTGCAAACAAACCTTGTGTGCACCAGGACCCAGGAGAAAGGAGCATTGACTCCATAACAGACTGACCCAGACTTGCCCATGAGTGTCACATAGTCTCCAGCAGAGGTGTGGATTAGTGGCCTGCTGCAGGGTACCTGGCATGGGACCTTTTCAAGGAGATCTCCATGATCTTCATTACCTCCACCACAGTTTGGCCTCAGGACAAACAATAGGGAAAGAACACAGCTCCGCCCATCAACAGAAAATTGGATTAAAGATTTAGTGGGCATGGCCCCATGCATCATAACAAAACTTCCAAAAGCCTCTTATCCTTATCCATCAGAGGTCAAACAGAATGAAAACCACAGAAAACTAACCAAACTGATCACATGAAACACAGCGTTGTCTAACTCAATGAAACTCTGAAGCATGCCATGTAGGGCCACACAAGATGGGTCATGGTGCAGAGTCCTGAAAAAACTTGGTCCACTGGAGAAGGCAATGGCAAACCACTTCAGTATTCTTGTACTGAGAACCCCACGAACAGTATGAAAAGGCAAAAGATAGGAAAATGAAAGATGAAGTCCCCAGGTAGGTAGATGCCCAATGTGCTACTGGAGATAAGTGGAGAAATAATACCAGAAAGAATGAAGAGACAGAACCAACACAAAAAAAGCATCCAGTTGTGGATGTGACTGCTGATGGAAGAAAACACCGATTATGTAAAGAGCAATATTGCATAGGAACCTGGATTGTTAGGTCCATGAATCAAGACAAACTGGAAGTGGTCAAACATTGCCATTTTAGGAATCAGTGAACTAAATGGACTGGAATGGGTGAATTTAACTCAGATGACCATTATATCTACTACTGTGTGCAAGATTCCCTTAGAAGAAATGGAGCAACCATCAGAGTCAACAAAAAAGTCCAAATGCAGTGCTTGGATGCAATCTCAAAAACAACAGAATGATCCCTGTTTGTTCCCAAGGCAAACTATTCAATATCACAGTAATCTAAGTCTATGCCCAGACCAGTAATGCTGAAGAAGCTGAAGTTTAATGGTTTTATGAACACCTACAAGACCGTCTAGAACTAATGCTTAAAAAAGATGTCCTTTTCTTTATAGGCGACTGCAATGCAAAGTAGGAAGTCAAGAGATACCTGGAGTAACAGGAAAATTCGACCTTGGAGTACAAAACAAAGCAGGTCAAACACTAACAGAGTTTTGCCAGGAGTACTCACTGGTCATAGCAAACACCCTCTTCCAACAGCACAAGAGAAGACTACACATGGACATCACCAGATGGTCAACACCAAAATCAGATTGATTATGTTCTTTGCAGCCAAAGATGGAGAAACTCTATACAGGGAGCAAATACAAGACCGGGAGCTGACTGTGGCAAAGATCATGAACTCCTTATTGCCAAATTCAGACTTAAATGGAAGAAAGTAGGGAAAACTACTAAACCATTAAGATATGATGTAAATCAAATCCCTTACGATTATACAGTTCAGTTCAGTTCAGTCGCTCAGTCGTGTCCAACTCTTTGCGACCCCATGAATCACAGCACGCCAGGCCACCCTGTTCTTCACCATCTCCCGGAGTTCACTCAGACTCACGTCCATCGAGTCCGTGATGGCATCCATACATCTCATCCTCAGTCGTCCCCTTCTCCTCCTGCCCGCAATCCCTCCCAGCATCAGAGTCTTTTCCAGTGAGTCAACTCTTCTCATGAGGTGGCCAGAGTACTGGAGGTTCAGCTTTAGCATCATTCCTTCCAAATAAATCCCAGGGTTGATCTCCTTCAGAATGGACTGGTTGGATTTTCTTGCAGTCCAAGGGACTCTCAGGAGTCTTCAGCACCACAGTTCAAAAGCATCAATTCTTTGGTGCTCAGTCTTCTTCACAGTCCAACTGTCACATCCATACATGACCACAGGAAAAAACATAGCCTTAACTAGACGGACCTTAGTCGGCAAAGTAATGTCTCTGCTTTTGAATATACTATCTAGGTTTGTCATAACTTTTCTTCCAGGGAGTAAACGTCTTCTAATTTCATGGCTGCAGTCACCATCGGCAGTGATTTTGGAGCCCCCAAAAATAAAGTCTGACACTGTTTCCACGGTTTCCCCATCTATTTCCCATGAAGTGATGGGACCGGATGCCATGATCTTCCTTTGCTGAATGTTGATAGCCTTCTTCACAGTCCAACTCTCACATCCATACATGACTACTGGAAAAACCATAGCCTTGACTAGACTTAATAGCGCAGTAGAAATGCATACCATCTGTACTGAGGTATTACTCTGAGGGACAGAGCCTTTAATTTTGGTGGGGTTCAAAAGTGAAAAGATGGCCCTGGTATCTCTTAAAGTCTTGTTTCTCTTTGTATAATCATTTTGACTTTTCCCAGGGTGTTAGGAGAACGGGAAAGACTCACCACATTCCCTTGGAGCAGCCCTGTTCTAGTTTAACTTGAAATTCTGGCCTAAAATCCAGTTTTCCTTCTAGGCTTCTTTTACTTATAGTTCCTTTTCTGATGTCTTGGTTTTCTGCAGTAACAGCAAACTTTTTGTTTCTCTCAGTTGGGAATTACATGGAGGTTGGTTAACCTTCAATTGCTGTTGGGAACTTAATAGTGCAGTTGAAGTTTCATGATTTTTGTAGATATCCCCCTTCCTTTTTAGTGGTTTTGAAAAGTTGATCAGCCAGTGTAACGGGGCATTTGTATGTAATGTGGACCAACTTAGATTGTGTCTTTTGCCCAGAGTAGCCAAATCCTCATCTAAGCAAAGGATCATTTTAGTGGTTAGAGAATGATTCAGGTGTCAAGTCAGAATATTGCTTAAAAGTTTTAAAAATCTCTCATAATATGGAGTTGATTCATCTGGTCTTTGCTTGCACTGTTGAATCTTTATCCAGTCTACAGTCTTTGGAAAAAGCTCTGGGATAAGTTCGAGTGGTTTCTGAGCTAAATCCTTGCATTCAGTGGGAGCTTGTGAACTGTGTGATTCAGAATCCATTAAGGGGTGTTTATCCATTCCCTGCTTTGCTTTCAGAAACTAATAAACTGTATTAATTTAGATCTGAAAACCCGAGCTCGTAGGTCTGGATGGTTAACTCAGATTCGTTGTTGTTGTCATCAGAGTCACTAAATTGTGTCTGACTATTTGTGCTCCCATGGACTGTAGCCCCCAGGCTTCTCTGTCCATGGAATTTCCCAGGCAAAATTACTGGACTGAGTTGCCATTTCCTTCTCCAGGGTATCTTCTCGACCCAGGGATTGAACCTGCATCTCATGCATTGATTGGCAGGTTGATTCTTTACCACTGAGCCGCCAGGGAAGTCCTTAGATAGATTCCTTAGCAAATCCCAGTGGATCCTGACTTGGATCTGGAAATTCCTTAGCTAAGGCTCTAAGGTTCTATTTGGGTCCAGGGTATGTATGTGAGCACCGAGGATGGTTCACCTCTCCTCCTAATAGGTTTCTCCTTAAAGGGAGCTGTAATCACTTCTGATTTTTTATCCTCCTTTGCTGGGGAAAGGGGAGCAGCAGGAGGCAAAAGAGTTGGAAGAGAGAAAGAGATAGTGTCTGGGCCAGGCTATTCAGATAGAAGAGGAACAGAGGGAGAGAGTCAGCACTAGTGGCTTTTTTTAGTTCTGATATAATTTCAAGCAATTTTCTGTTTGTTTCCTGCAAAGAAGCTACTGTATCATTTCTTCTTTTAGAAGCTTCTAAATAACCAGAGTGAGGGTTCCATTCAGTCTGTCTGATCTTAACAGCTGGCTTTTCTAATTGTGCATGCAAAAATATCAGTTTTGGACTATCAAAGGACCCCCAATTTGACCATTTTAGGTTGAGATCTCCTTTAGTTATAGTTTCCCTATTTCACTAAGTACTTTCAAATATGATCTCCAGGTATGAGCTTTGTACGTGTTGTACATGAATCTGGCTTGGGTGTTCGTTGGAGGTTTGTTTTCTGATGCCCCTCATTTCTATGTTTGAGAGAGTCTGTTTCTCATTTTAAGTTGAATTTGTCAGGGGTAAAATTTACTAATGAAATTGTGTGGTGGGTCAGTGTGTTGTTTGTGAGCTTAACTCCTTTGGGAGTCACCTTTGAGTCATTTCAACCCTCTTCTTTGTCTTGGTTTTTTCTCCCTTGGACAGTCTAAGACCACCGTAGGTGCTTGGATTGCTGAATGGCCAGTTTTTATTCATGACTCCTGGTGAGCAAGTATTTCAATTGAGTAGTTTTCCTTATGCGACACCTGCATGGTTATAAGGACGCTGTCTCCACCATTCCCGTAAACTTTTCAGTCTCCTGAGAAAGCCATAACTGGCTGAGAGGAGTCTTGTTCCGTTTCTTCGGAGTTCACTTTTTTTTTGGAGGGGGGGACTTTTTTTTTAATATGAATTTATTTTAATTGGAGGCTAATTACTTTACAATATTGTATTGGTTTTGCCATACATCAACGTGAATCCACCACGGGTGTACATGTGTTCCCCATCCTGAACACCCCTCCCACCTCCCTCCCCATCTCATCCCTCTGGGTCGTCCCAGTGCACCAGCCCCGAGCATCCTATATCATGCATCAAGCCTGGTCTGGTGATTCATTTCACATATGATAATTTACATGTTTCAATGCCGTTCTCCCAAATCATCCCACCCTCGCCCTCTCCCACCGAGTCCAAAAGACTGTTCTATACATCTGTGTCTCTTTTGCTATCTTGCATACAGGGTTATCATTACCATCTTTCTAAATTCCATATATATGCATTAGTATACTGTATTGGTGTTTTTCTTTCTGGCTTACTTCACTCTGTATAATAGACTCCAGTTTAATCCACCTCATTAGAACTGATTCAAATGTATTCTTTTTAATGGCTGAGTAATACTCCATTGTATATGTACCACAGCTTTCTTATCCATTCGTCTGTTGATGGACATCTAGGTTGCTTCCATGTCCTGGCTATTGTAAACAGTGCTGCAATGAACATTGGGGTACATGTGTCTCTTTCAATTCTGGTTTCCTTGGTGTGTATGCCCAGCAGTGGGATTGCTGGGTCATAAGGCAGTTCTAGTTCCAGTTTTTTAAGGAATCTCCACACTGTTCTCCATAGTGGCTGTACTAGTTTGCATTCCCACCAACAGTGTAAGAGGGTTCCCTTTTCTCCACACCCTCTCCAGCATTTATTGCTTGTAGACTTTTGGATAGCAGCCATTCTGACTGACTGACCACCATTGTGGTTTTGATTTGCA
>SJYX01016724.1:0-44350 GCA_006410675.1 Oreotragus oreotragus | reverse complement strand
AAAAAAAAAACAAAGCCACAAGAATTATTAAAAAATCAACAAGAACAACCACACTAAAACTATATATGGTGTTTGCTTTAAAAAATAGTGTTTATAGAAATAAAAATTAAAGGAGAAATAGAGGGCTTAACAATTTTAAAAATTTAGAAAAAAAGAAGAAGACAAAAAAGAGAAGAAGAAAATGCAACCTCACAACAACATCAACAAAACAAACAAACCACAAACAAACAAAAATCAAGAAAAAAAGGAAAAGAAAAAAAAAGAATGATTGCAAAAATAGTAAAGATATATCTGACCCTTTCTCTGGTGTTGTGGGCTGTGGGGCATCAGTTCCAAGGTGCTTCCTTTTTTTTTTTTTTTAACTTCTTTTTGCTGGTTTCTTCAGTGTCTGATTTCTGTCTTGACATGGGGGGGTGGTGGTGGACACTTTTTTTTTTTTTTTTTAGGCTCACTTGTTTAGTCGTGCTGTGGAGAGAGAGGGATGCTGCAAACAAATAACACTGTTGTGTGCATGCAGTGTCTCAGCCCTGCTGGACCTGCCCCTGCTCGTGGTGCACAAACCACTCAGGCTCTACGTTGCTCCGCCAGGAACCATCTGAGGCCAGCCCTAGGCTGCATGCCCTTCCCCAATCTAAGCCACTCAGGTTCAGCACTCAGGTAGCCTTCAGCAGTGCAGATTTGGTTGGAACTGCATTTTGTGCCCTTCCCAGGTCCGAGTAGTTCAGGTATTTGGCAAGCGCAGTAGCTGCAACTTGTCACCTTTCCCGTATCTGCTGCTCAGTTTTCTGGGTGTACCGCTGGCACCTCTTGTGAGGTGGATGGTGACTGTCCAGAACCCCCAGCAGTCTTAGCAAAGAAGCCTGCTTTCCATTTGGTAGGTAAAGTCTCTCCTGGGCTGCGATTGCCCCCTTCCAGCCCTTCCGGCTCTGGCTGCCTGTCGCCGGCAGGGGATGGTCTGCAGCCGGCTAGTTTTTTTCCGCCCTTTGTTCTGTGTGTGGTCCTGGCGGTGTCTTATGTTTGAGCTTTTCGCGTGGTAGCTATCCCACAGTCTGGTTTGCTAGCCCCAGTTACTTCATTCTGGTTATGCGCAGCAGGATGTTCCTGTTCGATTCTGAAAAGCACTGCAGCCCGCGCCTCCCGCACCTCCCTGCCCTGCCCTGTCCCCACTTAGTAATGGCGGATGCAGGCGTTTGCACTGCTTTTCTGCTGGGGGAGTTTCTGTTGGGCTTGTAATCTGTTGGTTTTAATTATTTATTTATTATTCCTCCCTGTTATGTTGCCCTCTGTGTTTCCAAGGCTCACCACAGACTCAGCAGGGAGAATGTTTCCTGGTGTTTGGAAACCTCTCTTCTTAAGCTTCCCTTCCCAAGACGGGCTTCCCTTCCCTGGACGGGCTTCCCTTCCAGGGACAGAGCTCCCTCCCCACCTCCTTTGTCTTTCTCTCTCTCTCTTTTTTTTTTTTTTTTCGTCTTTTATATTTTTCCCCCTACCTGTTTTTGAAGTCAACGCTCTGTTTTTCTGGGTGCCTGATGTCCTCTGCCAGCATTCAGAAGTTGTTTTGTGGAATTTGCTCAGCTTTGAAATATTCTTTTGATGAATTTGTCTGAAAATTGGTGCTTTTAAAATGTCATATTGTTTTGATTTCCATTTCTCTGATAATGAGTGATGTTGAGCAACTTTTCATGTGTTTGTTAGCCATCTGTATGTCTTCTTTGGAGAAGTATCTCTTTAGATCTTTGGCCCATTTTTTAATTGGTTCGTTTATTTTTCTGGAATTGAGCTGCAGGAGTTGCTTGTATATTTATGAGATTTGTTGTTTGTTGGTTGCTTCATTTGCTATTATTTTCTCCCATTCTGAAGGCTGTCTTTTCACCTTGCTTAGAGTTTCCTTTGCTGTGCAGAAGCTTTTAATTTTAATTAGGTCCCATTTGTTTATTTTTGCTTTTATTTCCAATACTCTGGGAGGTGGGTCATAGAGGATCCTGTTGTAATTTATGTTTTGCGTAGGTTCACCTCTAAGAGTTTTATAGTTTCTGGTCTTAAGTTTAGATCTTTAAACCATTTTGAGTTTATTTTTGTGTATGGTGTTAGAAAATGTTCTGGTTTCATTCTTTTCAAGTGATTGACCACTTTTCACAGGACCACATGTTAAAGAAATTGTCTTTTCCCCTTGTATATTCTTGCCTCCTTTGTCAAAGATAAGGTGTCCATATGTGCTTGGATTTATCTCTGGGCTTTCCATTTTGTTCCATTGATCTGTATTTCTGTCTTTGTTCCATTACCATACTGTCTTGATGACTGTGACTTTGTAGTAGAGCCTTAAGTCAGGCAGATTGATTCCTCCAATTCCATTCTTCTTTCTCAAGATTGCTTTGGCTATTTGAGGTATTTTGTATTTCCATACAAATTGTGAAATTATTTATTCTAGCTCTGTGAAAAATACCAGTGGTAGCTTGATAGGGATTGCATTGAATCTATAGATTGCTTTGGGTAGTATACTCATTTTTACTATATTGATTCTTCCAATCCATGAAAATGGTATATTTCTCAATCTATTAGTGTCCTCTTTGATTTCTTTCACCAGTGTTTTATAGTTTTCTATATATAGGTCTTTTGTTTCTTTAGGTAGATATGTACCTAAGTATTTTATTATTTTCATTGCAGTGGTGAATGGAATTGTTTCCTTAATTTCTCTATTTTCTCATTATTAGTGTATAGGAATGCAAAGGATTTCTGTGTTGATTTTATATCCTGCAACTTTACTATATTCATTGATTAGCTCTAGTAATTTTCTGGTGGGATCTTTATGGTTTTCTATGTAGAGGGTCATATTATCTGCAAACAGTGAGAGTTTTACTTCTTCTTTTCCAATTTGGATTCCTTTTATTTCTTTTTCTGCTCTGATTGCTGTGGCCAAAACTTCCAGAACTATGTTGAATAGTAGTGGTGAAAGTGGGCACCCTTGAATTGTTCCTGACTTTAGGGGAAATGCTTTCAGTTTTTCACCATTGAGGAGAATGTTTGCTGTGGGTTTGTCATATATAGCTTTTATTATGTTGAGGTATGTTCCTTCTATTCCTGCTTTCTGGAGAGTTTTTTATCATAAATGGATGTTGAATTTTGTCAAAGGCTTTCTCTGCATCTATTGAGATAATCATATGGCTTTTATTTTTCAATTTGTTAATGTGTATTACATTGATTGATTTGTGGATATTGAAGAATCCTTGCATCCCTGGGATAAAGCCCACTTGGTCATGATGTATAATCTTTTTAATGTGTTGTTGGATTCTGATTGCTAGAATTTTGTTAAGGATTTTTGCATCTATGTTCATCAGTGATAGTGGCCTGTAGTTTTCTTTTTTTGTGGTAACTTTGTCAGGTTTTGGTATTAGGGTGATCCCAACAGTTTCTATTATGGCAGCCAAATTGAGGAAAAATGTCAGATCAGCTTCTTGCCTACCCGTTCAGTCAAGACTGCTCCGTCTCCTACAGCTGAGCAAAACCTGGTATCTTTCAGCCGAGCCCCCTACCCCACCCTCCCAGTATATTCCAGCTGAGAGGGCAGGTACTCGTTACACACTGTCACATAAAACTCAGAATCATCAGCCAGTGTGGGAGATCTGAGAACTGTAAGAGACTTACCTAAATTCATCTGGACTCTCCAAGGAGACAGAGGGGTACAAGGGGCCACTGCTGGTACCGAGGCTCTAGTTCCTCATAAAATTCAGGCAAAGGAGGGAAGTCCACTCTGGGTCACTGCGTTGATTGCCATAAAACTGTCAAATGCACGACATGAGAGTTGCGAGTTAAGTTTTATTTGGGGCAGAATGAGGACTATAGCCTGGGAGATAGCATTTCAGGTAGTTCTGAGAAATTGCTCCAAAGAGCTAGTGGGGAAGGTCAAGATATATATGACTTCGGTGAAGGGGAAGAACATGAAGTCTAGTTATTTTTGCAGAAGGTCTCCTGAGGGTTACTGCTAGTCACGAGGAGCACATGTTAGCATGAAGGAATTTAGTGCTTTTCTAGATATGAGGAGATGCAAGAATTGGGCTCATAAAATGAGTTCCTGAACATAATCTAACTCTCTGAAACCTGTTACGCCAGTTTTTCCACAGCACAAAGTGCCTCATTCCTGATCTCCACCCAGTACTTCCTTCAGGGGGTGTTGAAGGTCAGCAACTGCAGCCGCAGGTGACTTAATCCTTACAGAGGTGGATGGCAAGTGCCAGTTTGTAGTTGACGGCATTGTGGTCAGAAAAGATGCTTGATATGATTTCAGTTTTCTTAAATTTGCCAAGGCCTCCTTTGGTGGCCCAGCCTGTGATCATTCCTGGAGAGTGCTCCTTGTGCATATGAGAAGAATGTACTGTTTAATTATATTATTTAAAGTAACAGTTAGGCAACAGAGGAAGTAAAAGGGTTTTATAATTATTCAAAAGAATTATAAAGGTAGGAAAAGGTGTCAACAATGCTTTCTTGTATTTAGAGCATGAAGAAATAATTTCTAAATTTGATAAATCAAGAAACAGCAATACAAGTATATTTTAAATAGGAAAATAACCACCAAGAGAGTACAAACAAAACTGGTTAAAAATAGATGGCTCTGAGAAATGTAAATCAGAACTACAATTTGGTACCAACTCACACTGGTCAGAATGGCCATCATTAAAAATTCTGCAAATAACAAATGCTGGAGAGGCTGGAGAGAAAAGGGAAGACTTCCATACTGTTGTGGGAATATAAACTGGTGCAGCCCCTATACAGAACATTATAAATGGTTCTCAAAAAACTAAAAAGAGAGTTGTCCACCAATCCCACTCCTGGGCATATATCTGAACAAAACTATAACTCAAAAAGACATGTGCATCCTATGTGCACTGCAGCACATCTTACAACAGACAGGACACAGAAGCAACCTAAATGTTCATCAACAGATGAATGAATAAAGAACATACAGTATGTGTATAAAACGAGGTATTCAGTTCAGTTCAGTTCAGTCGCTCAGTAATGTCTGACTCTTTGTGACCCCATGAACTGCAGCACACCAGGCTTCTCTGTCCATCACCAACTCCCGGAGTCCACCGAAGCCCATGTCCATTGAGTCAGTGATGCCATCCAACCATCTCATACTCTGTTGTCCCATTCTCCTGCTGCCTCAGTCTTTCCCAGCATCAGGGTTTTTTTTTCAAATGAGAAAGTTCTTCACATCAGGTGGCCAAAGTATTGGAGTTTCAGCTTCAGCATCAGTCCTTCCAATGAATACCCAGGACTGATCTCCTTTAGGATGGACTGGTTGGATCTCCTTGCAGTCCAAGGGACTCTCAAGAGTCTTCTCCAACACCACAGTTCAAAAGCATCACTTCTTCTGTGCTCAGCTTTCTTTATAGTACAACTCAGCAGCAATTCTTCTGTGCTCAGCTTTCTTTATAGTCCAGCTCTCACATCCATATATGACCACTGGAAAAACCAGAGCCTTGACTAGATGGACCTTTGTTCACAAAGTAAGGGCTCTGCTTTTTAATATGCTGTCTAGATTGGTCATAACTTTCCTTCCAAGGAGTAAGCATCTTTTAATTTCATGGCTGCAGTCACCATCTGCAGTGATTTTGGAGCACAGAAAAATAAAGTCAGCCACTGTTTCCACTGTTTCCCCATTTATTTCACATTAAGTGATGGGACCAGATGCCATGATCTTAGTTTTCTGAATGTTGAGCTTTAAGTCAACATTTTCACTCACCTTTTTCACT
Source organism: Oreotragus oreotragus (assembly GCA_006410675.1). Classification (NCBI taxonomy): domain Eukaryota; kingdom Metazoa; phylum Chordata; class Mammalia; order Artiodactyla; family Bovidae; genus Oreotragus; species Oreotragus oreotragus. The sequence goes on along the minus strand of SJYX01016724.1, from coordinate 38,600 downwards.
TTCATCAAGAGGCTCTTTAGTTCTTCTTCACTTTCTGCCATAAGAGTGGTGTCATCTGCATATCTGAGGTTATTGATATTTCTCCTGGCAATCTTGATTCCAGCTTGTGCTTCCTCCTGCCCAGGGTTTCTCATGATGTACTGTGCATAGAAGTTAAATAAGCAGGGTGACAATATACAGCCTTGACGTACTCCTTTTCCTATTTGGAACCAGTCTATTGTTGCATGTCCAGTTCTAACTGTTGCTTCCTGACCTGCATATAGATTTCTCAAGAGGCAGGTAGGTAGTCTGGTATTCTCATCTCTTTAAGTATTATCTGGCCACAAAAAAGAATGAAATGATGCCATTTACAGTAACATGGATGGACATAAAGATTATTATACTAATTGAAGTAAATCACAGAAAGACAAGTGATATCACTTATAGGTGGAATTGAAAAAAAATTTACAAATGAATTCATATACAAAACAGAAATAAACTCACAGACATAGAGAATAGACTTGTAGTTGCCAAGGGGGATGGGGAAGATGAGAGAATGGGATTGGGAGTTTGGGACTACCAAATGCAAATTATTATATATATAATGGATAAATAGCAAGGTCCTATTGATTGCACAGGGAACTATATTTAATACACTGTAACAAACCATAATGGGAAAAAAAAAAAAGATGCCTCTGCGAAGGAAGGAAAGAGTGGAGACTGCTGAGTCTCTTTACAGATCTTATTATACTGTGAACTAAGAAGGTCTCCTGCCATTTCAGCAAACAAAAGCTGTTGCAGCCATCAAGTCATCACCCATTGCATCCACCTCCAACTGTGCACTCTGAGGGAATTCAGGATTGAGAAAAACAGGATACTGGCCCTAATAGTTACGATACATATCAAAGGAATGATCTCAATGAGTTTAGGCTCTTGCTTCTTTCCATACAGTAGAAAATTTGTATGCTAGTTTCATTAACCTAAGATGTCCACATTTCTTTAATTAACAGTAATCTTTTTAAGTTCTAACTGGCTGATCTTTGCTGCAAAAACCCCAATATATCCTGGCTCCTGCCTTACCTGATCAGAGCAGTGTCTTTTAAAATTTCAGGTGGTGCATTTTTTTCAGTCAACAATACTATATCATTTGAAATTATATATGTTGGGAGGGACTATATGTAATTTCAATCTTCAGAATGCAAAAACTACAAACTATTTTTTTAAAAGTGAAGCATTATAAAACAGGATTAGTCTGATATGACTAGAGAAGTCTCTACATATGGACATCACCAGATGGTCAACACTGAAATCAGATTTATTGTATTCTTTGCAGCCAACGATGGAGAAGCTCTATACAGTCAGCAAAAACAAGACTGAGAGCTAACTGTGGCTCAGATCATGAACTACTTATTGCCAAATTCAGACTGAAATCAAAGAAAATGGGGAAAACCACTAGACCATTCACGTATGACCAAAATCAAATCCCTTATGATTATACAGTGGAAGTGAGAAAGAGATTTAAGGGACTAGATCTGATAGACAGAGTGCCTGATGAACTATGGATAGAGGTTTGTGACACTGTACAGGAGACAGGGATCAAGACAATCCATGGCGGATTCATGCCAATGTATGCCAAAACCAATACAGTACTGTAAAGTAAAATAAAGTAAAAATTAAAATTAAAATTAATTAATTTAAAAATAAAAAAAAAAAGACCATCCCCAAGAAATAGAAATGCAAAAAAAGCAAAACAGCTGTCTGAGGAGGCCTTACACATAGCTGTGGAAAGAAGAGAAATGAAAAGCAAAGGAGTAAAGGAAAGATATACCCATTTGAATGTAGAGTTTCAAAGAATAACAAGGAAAGATAGGAAAGCCTTCCTCAGTGATCAATGCAAAGAAAGAGAGGAAAACAATAGAATGGTAAAGAGTAGAGTTCTCTTCAAGAAAATGAGACATATCACGGGAACATTTCATGTAAAGATGGGCTCCATAAAGGACAGAAATGGTATGGACCTAACATAAACAGAAGATATTAAGAAGAGGTAGCAAGAATACACAGAAGAACTGTACAAAAAAGATTTTCACGACCTAGATAATCATGACGGTGTGATCACTCACCTACAGCCAAACATCCTGGAATGTGAAGTCAAGCGGGCCTTAGAAAGCCCATCACTACGAACAAAGCCAGTGGAGGTAATGGAATTCCAGTTGAGCTATTTCAAATCCTAAAAGATGACACTGTGAAAGTGCTGCACTCAATATGCCTCAAAGAGTCGGACACGACTGAGCGACTGAACTGAACTACCCCCTGATGGATGAGTCTGTTCAAGAGGCTTTTGCAGGCTTCCTGATGGGAGGAGCTGGTTCTTGCCCCCGGTGGGAGGAGCTGGACGTTGTTCCTCTAGTAGGCAGGACCACATCAGGGGGTGCGTTTATTGAGCAGCTATGTGCTCAGGAGGATTTTAAGCAGTTTATGCCAACCTGTTGGTTGCTTAGCTTTAGGCATCCCAGCACTGGAGCCTACAAGCTGTTGGCTGTTGGGCAGGTCTTAGTGGGAAAATGGCCCCTTCCAAGAGGGCTCACACTGGTGCCTCCTGTGTCCTTGTCCCCACAATGAACCACAACTGCCCCCTACCTCTGCCAGAGACCCTCCAATACTGGCAGGTACATTGGGCCCAGTCTCTTATGAGGTCATTACTTTTTTCCCCTGGATCTTTGTATGCTTGAGATCCTGTGCACACCCTCCAAGAGTGGGGTTTCTATTCCCCCCAGTCCTGTGGAATTCCTGTGATCAAACCCTGATGAACTTCAAACCCAGATTTTCTGGGGATTCCTACTCCCATTGCCAGACCCGCAGGTCGGGAAGCCTGATGTGGGGTTCAGAACTTTGAGTCCTCTGGGAGAACTTGTGGTATAATTATTTTCCAGTTTGTGGGTTCCCTGCCTGTAGTGTGTGGGTTTGATTTCATCACTGTTGTGCCCCTCTCACTGTCTTGTTTTGGGTTTTTCTTTGGATGTAGGGTATCTTTTTTTTTGACAGGTTCCAGTGGTTTTTTGTCAGTGGTTGTCGAGGAGTTAGTTGTGGTTTGGATGTTTCATTAAGAAGAGGTGAGCTATGTTTTTCTCTGCCATCTCATCTCCTTGCTTCCTTGTACTTCAGTTACTCCTTGGTGTAAGAATGGCTGAGTCTGCAGTCACTCTACCTTCCTTTGGAGTCTCCTTCAGCTTCTCCAGTTCCTGGGCAGCTGTGTGTGTTCAGTTCTCTGACAAAGGGCTCCAGGCTCTATCGCCAACACCTCACCCCAACAAGATGCTAATGGGCCAGCTGTGCTGCTACCTAGGTAGCGGCTGGGCACTCTAGATCTTGAAGGCTTTTTCATGAACGGAAATTCTTAGATTTAATGTCGGCAGATTTTAAGAGTTTGTTACATGTTGGATTTTTTTTTTTTTTAATGAAGCATAGTTGATTTACAGTGTGCTAATTTCTGCTGTACAGCAAAGTGATTTGGTGATATATATATGTTCGTTCTTTTTTAATATTCTTTTCCATTGTGGTTTATCATAAAATACTGAATATAGTTCTCTGTTGCGCACAGGAGGACTTTGGTGCCCATCCATTCTGTATACCATAGCTTATGTTTACTCACCTCAGCCTGTCACTTCCTCCCTCGCCTAGGCCCCTCTGTCTTGGCTCACAGGCCTGTTCCCTGTATTCAGGACTGGGCTTCACAGGCAGGTTCATTTGAGTCGCATTTCAGATCCCACATGTGAGTGATGCCAGGAGCTGCTTGCCTTCGCCTTCCCAGCTTGCTTCACCGCGTATGTGATTGCTGGTTGCATCCATGCTGCTGCACACGCATCGCTTCCTTCTTTTGTGTGACTGAGTAGTGTTCCATTTTATGTGTCTTCTCTATCCTTTCATTTGTTGATAGGCATTTGCTTCCATGTCTTGGCTGTTGTGAATTGCGCTGCTGTGAACATAAGGGTGCCATGTATCTTTTTGGATTAGAGTTTTGTGTGGATTTAGCTTCCCTGGTGGCTCAGATGGTAAGAAATATGCCTGCACTTCAGGAGACCTGGGTTCGATCCCTGGATGGGGAAGATCTGCTGGAGAAGGAAATGGCTACCCACTCCACTATTCTTGTCTGGAAAATTCCATGGACAGAGAAGCCTGGTGGGCTGCAGTCCATAGGGTTAGAAAGAGTCAGACATGACTGAGCGTGTACGCATACACTGATGCATTAAGTCTCCACTCTTGACCATTGGAAGCAGAGTTGCCGGGTTCAGGGTTTGGCACACCTTGAAGGTAATGTCCAGGATGTTTGTTACAAGAGTCTGATATCTTGTTAACTTTCTGCCGGTCAGCCAATGATGTCCTTTGACTTCCAGCACAGATTGTACCCGATGAGGGGTTAATACATCTAAGTGTTGTCACAGGGTAAGCTTGACCTCATTAACAAGCAAGGCTGCTACTGCCCACAGCCAGCTTGGCCATCCCAGGGCCGCAGAGTCCATTTGTTTTGGAAAGTAAGCCACAGGTCTCTGATTCGGTCTCAGCTTTTGGGTCAGGATGCCTACTGGCTAATCCCAACCTCTTCATGCACATTTAGGATAAAGGGCTTTTCCACGTTTGCAAGCCCCACTGCTGGTGTTCTGCTAAACTCAGTCTTTAGAGTCTCAGAGGCCCTTTAGTTTACTGATGGCCCTTCTTCTGTTGAAGGGGTTCCTTTCTCCTCCCTTTAGAGCCTCATATCCGGGTTTAGCTATAGGGCTGTCATTTAGAATCCAGATATGACAGAACCCAGCTGTCCCAAGAAAGCCTTGGAGTTGTTTCTTTTGGTTGGAGATGGTATGCACTAATTGCTGTTTGATCTATGGCCAGGGTTTGTTTGCCCCTGAGGTCAAAACAAATCCTAAACATTGAACTCGTTGCTGTGAAATCCGAGCCTTGGTTGGAGAGACTTTTATCCACTTTTTGCCAGAAAATTTAGGACCCTATCAGTATTTTGATCTGAATCACTACTTATCAGTGTCATCAAGAGATTGTAGCAGAGTTTTCTTTTCAAGGCTCAGTTCCCTTAATTCCCTTCCTAATGCATTTCCAAAAAGATGGAGGCTGTCCTGGAAACCCTGGGGAAGCACTGTCCAGCCATATTGGTTAGCCCCCAGGGTGTCAGGGTGCCTCCATTCAAAGGCAAAAAGGCATTGAGAATCTGAATATTGGGGAATCTAGAGAAATTCATCTTTGAGGTCCAAAACCTCAAGAAATCCTGGGTGTTCCCTTGAAGTTGGGTGAGGAGGGTGTGTGGGTTTGGCGCCAGGGGGTAAATAGGGATGACTGGCTCATTCACTACTGCTGAGTCTTGCACCAGCTGATGCTGCCCGGCAGGCATCCGGAAGGATTGGGGTGCTGCAGGGGGACTGGCAGGATCTGATGAGTCATGTTTTAGGAATTTGCCGAGCGGTAGTTGAAGTCCCCTCAGGACCTCAGGCTTCAGAGGATATTGTCTCTTCCAGGGGTGTTTTTCTCAGGCCTTAAATCTTATTTTTTATTGGGGGAGCACATTTTGCCCTTCCTGGCATGGAGGTATCCCAAACTACAGGATCTACTTATTGTCAAATTTCCTGAAGGATGTTGTGGGGGATATTTTGATGCCCACCAGGTGGGCATCTGGGGTTGCTCACATATGCATTCTCTGTTTGGATTCTTTACCTCCTTGGGCTTCATCCCGTCCTAAGATTATGTAGCAGATCTCACCCAAGGAGGGGGACTGGGCATTCTGGCATGTACAGAAAGGAGTGAGTGATGACAGTAGACCCGGCGCTGCAGGCAAGGGGGAGGCGCAAAATCACCTTACCTTCAGCTGGCCAAGTCAGAGCCGGCATCTCCAGTGTCCACAGGAAACCGTTTCCTTACCTGCCGCGTCGAAGAAGACTCTCTGGAGAAATGCGGGTGGCCAAGTGGGACGTGGACCCGGCCAGACACCTGAGCCTGTCAGTGGGGTGTGGAGATCACTCACAAGGACTGGGCCAGTCAGGGTCGCCCCTCTGGTTCCCGCAGGAGGGTCAGGACAGCCCCGCTCCCGGTGCTCCCCTTTCAGACAAAAGGCGTGACTGGTTCAGGCCCAGGTGGTTTGTTCGTGGTGTGTCCAGTCTTAGCCCTCCACGGTCCCCTCGAGGTGGTGGGTGAGTCGGAGCCGCCAAAAGCTGTGTTTTCTGTATTAGCCTCTTAACTTGATTGGCCTCCTCTGTTAAGTCTCGGTTGTTATAGACCTTTACAGTGGGGTTTGGGCCCAGCCTCATGTTTTTGTCATTTTCTCTGGATATCAGGAGTAGCCTGAGTGATAAAATACACGGCCAGTAGTGTCTCCCTTAAGACTCAGGGTCTGTATCGGCGTCCTTCCTGAGTGTCTCCGTCACTGGCTCAGGAAGACTGCTGGGGTTTCATCTTTTTCCTGTGTAACCTCTCAGGCCTTATAATAATTTACAGGCTTTGGCATACCTTTTCACTCCTTCTGATAGACAAGTAATGTAATATCTCATCCTAGCCTGGCCTACACGATTGTCACAATTGGATTGCGGGTCATGTTCTGGGGTTACATACCCGCGCCCTCCTCTGCACCCCCCTTCCACCTGATGGATTGGTGGCCAGTAGGCCATCTGCTGTTTCCCTGGCCTTTTTCAGTATATGCTCCTTTTTATCCGGGGTGCAGCAGTGGGCCAGAATAACCCTGATGTCCTGCTATGTATGAGAGAAAGCCAACCCCAGCCTGAGAAATTTACCCCTAAACTTGTCAGGGTTCTCTGAGAACCTGGCAAACCTCTCCTTGCAGATTAACCCAGTTCCTTTAAGATCTCTCTTCAGGATGCCCTCCAGGGGCCCCTTAAAGCACCCCAAAGTTAACTGGAAGTCAGGAGAGTTTCATTTAGAATTTGCTATTTGAAAATTCTGTCAAGAAGTTTTAAAACACCCAGGCAGATAGGATCATAGGTTTCTGTGAAACAATCCTTACTCCTTGAGCTAAGGTGGGAAAAAATAAAAAGTCGATGTAGGTCACTTAAAGGCACAGGGGCTCACACGATCTGTTATCAAAAGAGCATCCAGGACAGCTTTTGATCTCCTATGAGAGAGACCAGTCCAGTCCTACACCAGTCTGCTCTTAATAAAATCCACTTACCTAGTTAAATTTAATCCAGCCTTAGAAAGTCCTGACCACATACAAAATTCTTTTCTCATTGCTTCTCTTCTGCAAATCATCTGCCACTTTCTATAGCTATACGTTGTGTCGTGTTCTCTCCCCATTCAGAGAGCCAAATCCAGGACAAAAGCATCTTTTTTCCTTTAAACAAAACCTGTTTGCACTCCGCAGACTTCCTTTTCTGAATGCACACATCCTACTTTCCTTAAGCAACCATGAGCTGACCCTTGCGTTGGTGTTCATTCCGTTGCTGCTGTTCAGTCACTTAAGTAGTGACTCTTTGTGACCCCTTGAACTGCAGCACTCCAGCTTCCCTGGCCTGCACTACCTCCCAGAGTTTGCTCAGACCCCTGTCCATTGAATCAGTGATGGCATCCAGCCATCTCGGCTTCCGTTGTCCCCTTCTCCTTCTGCCCTCAGTCTTTCCTAGCATCAAGTGGTCTTTCCCAGTGAGTCAGCTCTTTGCATCAGGTGGCCCAAGTTTTGGAGCTTCAGCCTCAGCATCAGTCCTTCCAATGAATATTTGGGGTTGATTTCCTTTATGATTGACTGGTTTGATCTTCATGCTATTCAAAGGACTTTCAAGAATCTTTTCCAGCACCACGATTTGAAAGCATCAGTTCTTTGGCACTCAGCTTTCTTTATGGTTTAACTCTCACATCCATACATGAATACATGACTATTGGAAAAACCATAGCTTTAACTATATGGATCTTTGTTGGCAAGGTGATTTCTCTGCTTTTTAATATACTGGCTAGGTTTGTCATAACTATCCTTCCAAGGAGCAAGTGTATTAATTTTGTGGGTGCAGTCACTGTCTGCATTGATTTTGGAGCCCACGAAAATGAAATATGACATTGTTTTTTCATTTTTCCCATCTATATGCCATGAAGTGATAAGACTGGATACCATGATCTTTGTTTTTTTGAATGTTGAGTTTTAAGCCAGCTTTTTCACCCTCCTCTTTCACCGTCATCAAGAGACTTCTCTTCACTGTTAGGACCAAATTGGAGCCATAACAGGCTCCAAGGAGCAAGCTAGGCCTGAGTTTCGGTCTCTGGGAAAGCTGAGTCACTGGGAACTCCCGCCGGCGGTATAGCTCGACCAATCAGAAAAATCCCCGGCTGTGCCAGGCCTGAGTCATTCCGGATAGGGATGTGAGATTTGAAAATCCTGTGCGCGAATGGCTTAGCCAATCATCAGCCGCCAGCTATGCTGTTACTGAAATAAAGAACTGCCTGTATAAAAGTAGCTGTGATTCAGAGCTTGGGGCTCTTCTCAAGACTCCACTGCGTTGGATGAGATCTGAGCCCTAGCTTGAACTAGCAATAAACCCCTTTATGCTTTTGCATTGCCGTGGACGTCTTATTTCTCTCGGTCTTGGGGACTTCAGGCATAACATTCACTTTCTTCCATTAAAGTGGTATCATATGCATATCTGAGGTTGTTGATATTTCTCCCGGCAATTTTGATTCCACCTTGTGATTCATCCAGCCTGGCATTTCACATGATGTACTCTACATATAAGTTAAATAAGCAGAGTGACAATATACAGCCTTGATGTACTCCTTTCCCAATTTTGAACTAGTCTGTTGTTCCATGTGTGGTTCTAACTGATGCTTCTTTACTTGCATACAGGTTTCTCAGGAGGCAGGTAATGTGGTCTGGTATTCCCATCTTTTGAAGAATATTCCACAGTTGGTTGTGATCCACATAGTCAAAGGCTTTAGCATAGTCAATGAAGCTGATGCTTTTCTGGAATTCTCTTGCTTTTTCTGTGATCCAGTGGTTGTTGGTAATTTGATCTTTGGGTCTTCTGCCTTTTCTAAACCCAGCTTGTACATCTGGAAGTTTGCGGTTCACCTACTGTTGAAGCCTAGCTTGAAGGATTTTGAGCATAATCTTGCTGGCATGTGAAATGACAGTAACTGTACAGTAATTTGAGCATTCTTTGGCATTGCCTTTCTTTGGGATTGGAATAAAGACTGACCTTTTCCAGTCCTGTAGCCATTGTGAGTTTTCCACATTTGCTGGCATACTGAGTGCAGTACTTTAGCAGCAGCATCTTTTAAGATTTGAAATAGCTCAGCTGGAATTCCATCAGCTTCACTAGCTTTGTTTGTAGTGATGCTTCCTAAGGCCCACTTGACTTCACACTCGAGGATGTCTGGCTCTAGGTGAGTGATCACACCATCGTGGTTATCCGGCTCATGAAGATCTTTTTTGTACAGTTCTTCTGTGTATTCTTGCCACCTTTTCTTAATCTCTTCTGCTTCTGTTAGGTCCTTGCTTTTTTTGTCCTTTATTGTGCCTATCTTTGCATGAAATGTTCTCTCAATATCTCCAGTTTTCTTAAAGACATCTCTAGTCTTTCCCATTCTATTGTTTTCCTCTCTTTCTTTGCATTGTTTACTTAAGAAGTCTTTCCCATTCTATTGTTTCCTCTGTTTCTTTGCATTGCTTACTTTCTTATCTTTCCTTGCTATTCTCTGCAACTCTGCATTCAGTTGGGTATTATCTTTCCCTTTTTCCTTTCCCTTTCATTTTTCTTCTTTTCTCAGCTTTTTGTAAGGCCTCCTCCAACAACCACTTAGCCTTCTTGGATTTCTTTTTCTTTTGAATGGTTTTGGTCACCACCTCCTGTACAGGGTTAATGAACCTCTCTCCGTAGTTCTTCAGGCACTCTGTCTACCAGATCTAGTCCCTTGAATCTGTTTGTCACCTCCACTACATAATCATAAGGGATTTGATTTGGTCATACCTGAATGGCCTAGTGTTTTCCCAACTTTCTTCAATTTTAGCCGGAATTTTGCAATAAGGAGCTGATGGTCTGAGCCACAGTCTGCACCAGGTCTTGTTTTTACTGACCGTATAGAGCTTCATCTTCAGCTGCAAAGAATATAATCAATCTGATTTCAGTATTGGCCATCTGGTGATGTCCATGTATAGCATCATCTCCTGTTTTGTTGGAAGAGGGTGTTTGCTATGACCAGTGTGTTCTCTTGGCAAAACTGTGTTAGCCTTTGCCTTGCTTCATTTTGTACTCCAAGGCCAAACTTGTCTGTTACTCCAGGTATCTTTTGGCGTCCTACTCTTACATTCCATTTGCATATGACTAAAAGGACATCTTTTGGTATTAGTTCTAGGATGTCTTGTAGGTCTTCATAGAATAATTTAACTTTAACTTCTTCAGCATTAGTGGTTAGGGCATAGACTTTGATTGTTGTGCTATTGAATGGTTTGCCTTAGAAATGAACCAAGATCATTCTGTCATTTTTGAGATTGCAACCAAGTACTGCGTTTCAGACTCTTGTTGACTATGAGGGCTGCTCCATTCCTTCTAGGCTTAGCTCAGTTGGTAAAGAATCTGCCTGCAGTGCAGGAGACCCAGGCTCAGTTCCCGGGTTTGGAAGGTCCGCTGGCGAAGGGTAGGCCACCCACTCTGGTATCCTTGGGCTTCCCTGGTGGCTCAGCTGGTAACAAATCCGCCTGCAGTGCGGGAGGCCTGGGTTCCGTCCCTGGGTTGGCAAGATCCCCTGAGGAAGAGAACGGCTACCCACTCCAGTATTCTGGCCTGGAGAATTCTATGGACTGTATAGTCTGTGGGGTTACAGAGAGTCAGCCATGACTGAGTGACTTTCATTTTCACTTTCCATTCCTTCAAAGGGATTCTTGACCATAGTAGTAGATATAATGGTCATCTGAATTAAATTCGCCTGTTCCCGTCCATTTTAGTTCACTGATTTCTAAAACGTCAATGTTCACTCTTGCCCTCTCCTGTGTGAGCACATCTAGTTTATCTTGATTCATGGACCTAAGATTCCGGGCTCCTGTGCAGTATTGCTTGCAGCATCCGGACTCCCTTTGACCACCAGGCTCATCCAGAGCGGGACGCCCTTGCCCCTTTGGCTCAGTCTCTTCACTCTTTCTGTAGCTGCGGCTCCGCTCTCCCCAGTAGCATACCGGCCACCAGCCAACCTCGGGGGTTCATCTTCCACTGTCATCTTTTGCCTTTTCAGACTGGTCATGGGGTTCTCAAGGCAAGAATACTGAAGTGGTTTGCCATTCCATAAATTGGTAGAAAACAATTCAAGGTGGCACTGTACAATCTTTAGTTTCTCTCTCATGAGACGAAAGTAGATAAATTTAGACCTTCTTAGCAATTAATGTTCCAGTATTTTATCTTATTTGAAATTGTCTGGATATTCAGTTAATTCCTATTGTTTAACTTATTTTTAAACTTACCAAAATTTGGAGGGAGTGTTTTAGATGAAAGTTTTCAAGACATGATTAGTCCTAAGGGGTTTACCAAAAAGTTCTTATCCCAGTTACCTTTACTTCCAAATTTAATCATATCAGGTTGTTTACCCTGTTGACAGATTTTATAATGGAAACGCTGTGCACTTACTGACCTCTAGTAACCCTCGGCACAGTGAGAGTGTTACACTCAACACTGATGTCTCTAAAGACAGGGCTGTATTGATTAAGCACACAGGGTTAAGCCAGACAAGCCAATTTCTATAGAACCAGAGATCTCATAGTTTTCCCGCTTGAGTTTAAAATGTACCTCTCCTTTTTTGCCCTCAGTCTAGGCTGGATCAGATCAATCCAGTGCTTGCTGAGAGCACAGACAGAGCAATGACATTGCAGAGGGCGAGGAGAAAGATGCAGGCCCCTCCAGCTCAGGCAGGAGGGGAAAATGCAGGCTCCTGTCTTTTCTTTCTGTTCTTTAACATCCTACCAAGTACCCCAGGGCTGCCGTGTGGGCTGTGCTTGTATTTCAAGGCCTAAGTGCTCCACCGTGCCCACAGTGTCGCAGAGACTTGCAGAACAGCTGGACAGACAGAACTGTATCACAGAGACAGCAGGCACAACACTTAAAGACACAAAAAGCTTTCAGGATAAAGGGGCCGGTGGTGTAGGAGTGAGGACTGAGGAAGAGGTACAGGGAGGAGGGGCAGAAAAGACTGAAAAACAGAGAGTGCTGTTTCTACCCGCCCCTGCAGGTGGGCTCAGGCACCAAGCAGCGCGCTTCTGGAGAGGGCCAGTGAAGGAAGGGGCACCCTGTCCGCTGCCACCCAATGGCCAAGCCCAGAAACCAGCCCGTTGTTTGTCTGTGGGACTGCGACCCAAAGGTGGGGCTCTGAGCACGCAGTGTATAGCGTATACAGCGCATAGCGTATACAGCACATAGCATATATAGTGTATAGCATACAGCAGTCTGCTGCTGCAGCCTGTTCCCAGCAGGGCTTCTCTTGGTGGCAGGAAATAAAGGTGAGAGTATTGGGACAGTCAGACTTCCAGCCACTGCACGACCCGAGGGTGGAACCTCTCTCTCTCTCCTGAATCTCGGCGGGGAGCCCTCTGGCCCGGGGTCTGTGCGGTGTGACGCGAGCCTCTCCACCTCTGCTCGTCACCCGCCAGAAGGAGCAGGCCTCACAGGCTGAGAGGAAGGATGCTGTAGCTGCCCGACATCCACCCTTGGGAGGGAGGACAGAAGGAGAGGACAGAGAGAGAGAGATTTCAGAAGAGGGAAAAGGACAAAGGCCGGGGAGGCGTTGCCTGAGTGAGGTACTGAGGCCCCCCAGGACCCAGGAAGGCAGCCTTAAGAGAGGGGATGCTGAAACAAGGGGTCAGGTGGCCACTTGTCACCCAGGGGCAGCTGCATTCCTGGTCCCAGGGGGGCCCAGATGCTCTCTTCAGAAGGGGACGGGCCCCATGCTGGGCACTGCAGAATATGTTACCAACCAGTTCTTGGCCTCCTTGATCAGAGGCCAGATGAAACAATCAGGCGCGGCCTCCTTGGGGCCCCTGCTGCAGCGGGGATCAGAGGGACACAGACGAACAGGTGCCCTTGGGCGCTCCCCACTCACTTTCAGTCTTCGGGTGTCCTTTGCCCCAAAGTGGGTCTCTTGTAGGCAGCCTGTTGTAGGCTCTGGTTTTTTAATCAAGTCTGGCACTCTGTGTCTTCTGATTGAAGCATTTAGTCTGTCAACTTTTAAGGGAATTATTGGTAGACATGCATTTATTGCTGTTTTAACCTTGCTTTCCCAGTTGGTTATGGATTTCTGCTTTGTCCTCTTTGTTTTTCCTGTTGTGGTTTGATGGTTTTCTTCTGTATTATGCTTGTGTTTTCTTCTTGGTTTGTGAATCTCTTGAATGTCTTTCACTTGTGGTTATCATGCTTTTCAAGTGTTCACCGCATCCTATATCTGCTTGCCTTAGGCTGAGAGTCAAGCACATTCTAGGGAATGAACAAATGTATATACGTTTTCTTTCCTCCCTCACATTTTATGATTTTGATGTCCTTTTTTGCGTCCTTCTGCTCATCCTTTTGGTGTTTTCACAGTGGTAATTATTGATACTGACCAGGGTTCTTAGTCTTCCTTAATCAGTGGAAATTGGAGGCCAGCTAAGAAATGCAGTTATAAGGCTTTATTCAGGCTTCTGCAGGAGTGAGTGAAAACAAATAACACGCTCCCTTGCGCACTTGCTCCCACAGTGGGGGACAAGCTTGTTCTTATATGGGGTGAGGGTAGGGGTGTGTTCAGGGGCTCAGTTGGGGGGGTGGCTTAGGTGTTTTGCCCACCTCTCCGGTGGTGGTGAGTGCACTGAGGGCATGCACAGTACCTGCTTTTGCTCGGGACACCCAGATTTTGTTCTTGGCTCTTCAGAAATGGCATCTTTTTTTTTTCTTTTTGCCTTTGTTGTATCTTTTGGTCGCGAATTTGCCCCAACTGTACACACAAAGGGTTGTTTTTAGTCCCAAGTATTTTGTAGCTTGAGGAGAGGTGTGTCCAGGGCCACGCTTTGCAACACTGCAGCAAAGGGTCCCAGGTCCCAGGCCTGTCTTAAGACTTTCACAGATGGCGTTTTATTTTTTTGTTTTTAATCTGTATACTGGTTTATTTAGGTGATTTGCTTTCCAATTGTGAATTTCTATTTCCTATAGATTGTTACTTTTCTATTTAGAGAAAACCTTTCTATGTTTTGGGCTTCCCCAGTGGCTCAGATGGTAAAGAGTGCCTGCAATGCAAGATACCTGGGTTTGATCCCTGGGTCAGGGAGATCCCTTGGAGAAGGGAATAGCAACCTTCTCCAGTATTCCTGCCTGGAGAATCCCATAGACAGAGGAGCCTGGCGGGCTACAGTCCACGGGGTTGCACAGAGTCAGACATGACTGAGCACCTAACACTTTGAATGACTCTTTCACGATGTATCTAACATTGCTGTATCCTTTTAGTTCCTGGTCGTCTGAGAAATTGTCTCTCCTAGTCTAAATGATAATTGGGTAGGTTGTCTTAGGTTGCAGATTTTTCCCTTTCAAGACTTTGAATATATCTTGCCATTCCCTTCTGGCCTGCAGCTTTTCTGGCTGCAACTGTCAGAAATCAGTACCCCACTCCAGTACTCTTGGCTGGAGAATCCCATGGGTGGAGGAGCCTGGTGTGCTACAGTCCGTGGGGTCGCGAAGAGTTGGACATGACTGAGGGACTTCACTTTAACGCATTGGAGAAGGAAACGGCACCCCACTCCAGTGTTCTTGCCTGGAGAATCCCAGGGATGGAGGAGCCTGGTGGGCTTCCGTTTATGGGGTCGCACAGAGTCAGACATGACTGAAGCGACTCAGCAGCAGCAGCAGCTTTATAGGGGTCCTTGCTGCCTTTGTTTTTCTCTTTCTGCCTTTGTAATTTTTTGTTTTTAACTTTTGCCATTTTTCAAATAGTATGTCTTAAGTTTACCTTGTCTGAGAGCTTCTGTGCTTCCTGTTCCTGAATGTCTGTTTCCTTCTTTAGGTTTGGGAAGTTTTCAGCCATAATTTCTTCAAAAACATTTTCAATCTCCTTTTCTCTTTCTTCCCTTTCTGGAATCCCTATTATACATAGGTTGGCGCGTCTATTGCCCCATAGGTTTCTTATGGGCTTCCTCGGTGGGGCCAGTGGTAAAGGATTCCCCTGCCAGTGCAGGAGATGCAAGAGTTACGGGTCTGGTCCTTGGATTGGGAAGGTAGGAAATGGCAAGCTCTGGTATTCTTGCCAGGAGAATTGCACGGACAGAGGGGCCTGGCGGGCTACAGTCCATGGGGTGACAAAGAGTCGGACACGACTGAGCGCGCACGCACTGGAATCTGCTGCGTTTCTTATACTGCTTCCATTGTCTTTTAATTTTGGCTTTCTGTCTGCTGTCCTGAGTGGGTAATTTCCGTTACTCCAGTCTTCCAGGTCACTTTTTCGCTCTTGTGCATTATTTATTGTGCTCTTCATTGCCTTTAGTTGATGAGTCTTCTCACTTTTTCTTGGCTCTGTAGTGGTCTTCATTTCTGTTGACTGATATGGTGGTTCCGTCGCTGTGTTGTGCCCAGCTCTTTGCACACGCATGGACCGCAGCATCCAGGCCCCCTGTCCCTCACCATCTCCCGGAGTTTTCACATGCACAGTCTTGTCCACTGAATCGGCGATGCCATCCAACCATCTCACCCTCTGTCCCCTTTTCTTCTTCTGCCCTCAGTCTTTCCCTGCATCAAGGTCTTTTCCAGTGAGACAGCTCTTCGCATCAGGTGGCCAAAGGACTGGAGCCTCAGCATCAGTCCTTCCAGAAGAGTATTCAGGGTTGATTTCCTTTAGGATTAACTGGCTTGATGTCCTTGCAGTCCAAGGGACTCTCAAGAGTCTGATTCAGCACTACAGTTTGAAAGCCATCAGGTTTTCATCACTCTGCCTTCTTCAGTGTCCAGCTCTCACATTCGAACATGGCAGCTGGAAAGCTCATAGCCTGGATTATATGGACCTTTGTTGGCAAAGCGGTATCTTTGCTTTTTACCACGCTGTCGAGGTTTGTCATCGCTTTCCTGCCGGGAAGCAGTTGTCTTCCAGTTTCTTGGCTGCAGTCACCATCCACAGTGATTTTAAAGCCCAGGAAGAGGGAATGTGTCAGTGCTTCCACCTTTTCCCCTTCTGTTTGCCATGAAGTGATGGGACTGGATGCTGTGATCTTAGTTTTCTCTAAACATTGAGTTTTAAGACACGTTTTTCACTCTTCTGCTTCACCCTCATCAAGTGGTTCTGTAGTTCCTCTTCACTTTTCTTTCATTAGAGTGGTATCATCTGCATATCTGAGGTTAATATTTCTCCAGGCAAACTTGATTCCAGATTGTAACTCATCCAGTCCAGCACTGTGTATGACGTGGTCTCTGCATATAAGTGAAACAAACAGCCTTGTACTCCTTTCTCAATCCTGAACCAGTCAGTTGTTCCATACAGGTTCTAACTGATGCTTCTTGACCCACATACAGGTTTCCCAGGAGACAGGTAAGATGGTCCGGTATTCCCATCTCTTTAAGAGTTTTCCTCAGTTTGTTATGATCTACACAGTCAAAGGCTCCAGCGTAGTCAATGAAGCAGATGTTTTTCTGAAATTCCCTTGCTTTCTCTATGATCCAGCGAATTTTGGCAATTTGATCTCTGGTTCCTCTGCCTTTTCAAATTCAGCTTGAACATCTGGATGCTCTCAGTTCACATACTGCTGAAGGCTAGCGTGGAGGATTTTGAGCATTACCTTACTAGCATGGGAGGTGAGGGTCATTGTCTGGTGGTGTGAACATTCTTTAGTTTTGCCCTTCGTGGGGATTGGGATGAGGATTAACCATTTCCAGTCCTGTGGCCACTGCTGAGTTTTCCCAATTTGCTGGTGTATTGAGCGCAGCACTTTCACAGCATCATCTTTTAGGATTTGAAATAGCTCAGCTGGAATTCCATCAGCTTCACTAGCTTTGTTTGTAGTGATGCTTCCTAAGGCNGGCCACTGCTGAGTTTTCCCAATTTGCTGGTGTATTGAGCGCAGCACTTTCACAGCATCATCTTTTAGGATTTGAAATAGCTCAGCTGGAATTCCATCAGCTTCACTAGCTTTGTTTGTAGTGATGCTTCCTAAGGCCCACTTGACCTCACACTCCAGGATGTCTGGCTCTGAGTGAGAGACTACACCACCATGGTTATCAGGGTCATGAAGATCTTTTTTGTACAGTTCTTCTGTGTATTCTTTCCATCTCTTCTTGATCTCTTCTGCTTCTGTTAGATCTTCACCGTTTCTCTCCTTTATTGTGCCCATCTTTGGATGAAATGTTCCTTTGATATTTCCAGTTTCCTCAAAGAGATCTCTAGTCTTAGTCTGTCTGTTGTTTTCCTTTATTTCTTTGCATTGTTCATTGAGGAAGGCCTTCTTGTCTCTCCCTGATGTTCTCTGGAACTCTGCATTTAGTTGGGGGTACCTTTCCCTTTCTCCCTTGCTTTTTGCTTTGTTTCTTTCTCAGCCATGTGTAAAGTCTCCTCAGATAACACTTTGCCTTCATGCGTCTCTTTGGGGTGGTTTTGTTCTCTGTCTCCTGTACAGCATTACAGACCTCTCTCCATGATTCCTCAGGTGCTCTGTTTACTAGATCTAAGCCCTTGAATCTTTCTGTATTCATCACCTCCACTGTATATTCATAGGGAATTTAAATAATACCTGACTGGCCTAGTGGTTTTCCCTGATTTTTTTAGTTTAAGTCTGAATTTTTTACTATGAGGAGCTGATGATCTGAGCCACAGTCAGCTCCAGGTCTTGTTTCTGCTGACTGTACACAGCTTCTCCATTTTTGGCTACAAAGAATGTAATCAGTCTGATCTCGGTATTGATCATTTGGTGATGTAAAGTCGTCTCTTGTTTTGTTGAAAAAGGGTGTTTGCTTTTACCAGTGTATTCTCTTGGCAGAATTCTGTTGGTCTTTGCCCTGCTTCATTTTGTACTCCAAGGCCAAACTTGTCTGTTACTCCAGGTATCTCTTGACTTTCTACTTTGGCATTCCTGTCCCTTATGCTGAACAGGATATCTTTTTTTTTTTTTTGGTATTCTAGGTTTTCTAGGTCTTCATAGAACTGATCAACTTCAGCTTCTTTAGTATTGGTGGTTGGGGCATAGACTTGGATTACTGTGATTTTGAATGGTTTGCCTTGGAAATGAACTGAGACCTTTCTGTCATTTTTAAGGTTGCACCCAAGAACTGCATTTTGGACTCTCTTGTTGACCCTGAGGGCTATTCCATTTCTTCTAAGGGATTCCAGCCCACAGCAGTAGGTATAATGGTCGTCTGAATTAAATTCTCCCATCCCCGTCCATTTTATTTCACTGATTTCTAATATGTCAATGTTTACTCTTGCCGTCTCATGTTCAGCCACATCCAATTTACCTTGATTCATGGACCTGATATTCCAGTTTCCTATGTGGTACTGTTCTTCACAGCATCTGACTTTACTACACACCACAGCTGAGCATCATTTCCTCTCTGGCCCAGCCGCTTCATTCTTTTTGGAGCTGTTAGTAATTGTCCTCTGCTCTTCCCCAGTACTGGACACCTTCTGACCTGGGGGCTTATCTTTCAGTGTCATATCTTTTTGCCTTTTTACACACTTCGTGGGCTTCTCACAGCTAGTGTGTTGGAGTGGATTGCCATTCCCTCCTCCAGGGGACCACGTTTTGTTAGAAGTCTGCACTGTGGCCCATCTTGGGTGGCCCTGCACGGCACAGCTCACAGCTTCCCTGAGTTACACAAGCCCCTTTGCCATGACAAGGCAGTGATCCTTGAAGGAGACTTCTGTCAGTAACCTTTCTTAATTCCTTGAGTGTTTTCATTATCTCCATTTTGAAATCGGTGTCTGTTAGGTCTGTTTCATTGTTTGCTCTTTCTGGGGAATTCTCTTGATCCTTTAACTGGGTGTGGTTTCTCTGCTTCACCCTCTTGCTCTGAGTTAAGGAGAAGCGGTTATCTCTGTTAGAGCAGGAGTCTCGGGGGCTGTTTCTGTGTGGGCGTGTGCCGTGTAGCTTGTGCGGGCTTGCTATAATGTGAGGGCCGTTTTCGTGTGTTTGGCTGCGCTGGGTCCTAGTTGTGGCGTGCAGGATCTTTAGTTGTAGCAGCTGGGGTCTAGTTCCCTGAGCAGGGATTGAACCGGGCCCCCTGCGTTGGGAGAGCTGAGCCATAACTCCTGGGCCACCAGGGAAGTCCCGTGAGGCTGTTCTCAGTGTGTGCCTCTTGGCTCTTCCCTCAGCATGTGCTGGGCGTTCTGCCCTTGATGCAGAGGGTGTGCAGATGCGGTGGCCAGTGCCAGCTAATGGATTTTTCAGTGGCAGCGGTGGCTCGTGCGCAGCCCAGAAGCTTTGTGATGGGAGTGGAGGCAGCACATGACTGCCTCTGGAGGCTGGGAGGGGGTAGCCCGCAGCTTGAGACTGCTCCTGCAGCCCAGGGGCGCCGGCGGCTCCCGGAGCTTGTCCAGCCGCCTGCAGCCTCACGCAGGAAGAGAGGCTGTGATGGTGGCGCCTCCCCTCCGCCGTGCGCCCCCACACAGGGGTGCCTGGCCTCTACGGAGGCTCAGGCTCCTTCCGCAGAGCCCATCAGGTGTGGCCACACCAGACTGCAGCCCCTCGTGCTGTGTCCACACAGCGCCCCCCGGCCCCATCCTCTCCCCAGCCCCACTCTCGGGGTAGGGGGTGGGGGGGTGCAGAGCCCTGGCGCTGACCGTCTGAGCAGGCCTGAGCAGGCTCTGCTCTGAGGCTCCCCCTCCGTCCTGGCGATCTCCCTGCTGGTGAGGGCACTTCCCAGCACGCAGGACCCTTCCTCTTTGGCACCTCCCTCCCTGGGGCACAGGTCCAGTCTCATTCCTTTCTTGCTTGCTTTTTGTCCCTCTCGGTTACAGGGGGATTTTTTTGCTCTTTCAGAGGGCTGAGGCCTTGTGCCAGCATTTAGCAGATGCTCTGTGGGAACCTCCCCCATCTAGATGTGTCTCTGATGCACCTGTGGAAGGAGGTGAGCCTCGCCTCCTGCTGTTTCGCCACCCTGAATGGCTCCTGCATCACACAGTGACCTTTTCATCTATTTAGGGAATTCCTTCTCACTCTGGGATAATTAAATCATTGCTCTTTTGTTAGCCCCTAAAATGCTTATATGGAAGTCTCTTGGATTTAGTTTTGGTATATGGTGTTAGAGTCACAGTTTCTGTGTGTCTGATTGCTCTGTATTACGTTGTTAGCTCTCCGTTTGTTTGAATTTATCCAGTATTTTTTGCTCATAATTCTCTTCCTCAGACCTTTCATGGCGTATGGACCTACTTCCTCTTTGAGTGGGGCTGTGGATGGAAAGCTTTTTGTTTTATCTAATCCATCTTTATTTTGATAAGTTCCTTTGCTGGCTTTAAAATTTCAGAGTTGCAGTTACTTTCTCTAAGTGCCTTGAAGGTGTTAATCTACCAATTGTTGGCTCCTCCTATTGTTGAAAATTCAAGTGTCATCTTTGGTTTTTTTGGCCTCGCTGTGCAGCTTGCAGGGATCTAGGGACTGAACTGGCACCCTTGGCCATGAAAGTCTGGAGTCCTGATCGCTGGGCTGCCGGTGAATTCCCTGTCAGTCCTGTGTGGTTACTTGGTGGTGGCCTCCTCTGTCTCCGAGTGCCTTTAAGGTCTCTCCTCTTTGGTGTTGTTTCTCTCAGGTGTAGACTTTGTTGGGCTTCCTGGAGCTGAGGCTTGGTATCATTCATCACTTTTGGGACGTTCGCTGATACTTTATCTTGAGTCTTCAGTTGCTGTCTCTCCCTGTTTCCCAACCTTCTGCAGTTTTAATTGCGTATTTGTTTTCCTCCACATTGCTTAAGCTTTCATGGTTTCACGTCGTTAGCCTGTGCCCCTGGCAGCTCTGCCTTTTAACGGCCGTGCCAGCTTTGTCCACTCTGTTCAGCTGATCTTGATTTCTAAAGATGTATTTACTTTTGACCGTTTGACTGTGGTGGCTCTCTGTCGCGGCACACGCGCTTTCTGCGGTTGCGGTGAGGGGGAGTGAGTGGCGTGCGGGCTCCTCGCGGTGGTCCCTCTTGTTGCCCAGCACAGGCTCTGAGCGCGCAGGCGTCGGGAGTTGCAGCACGTGAGCTCAGTAGTTGCGGTGCAGGGGCTTGGTTGCTCCGTGGCACATGGGATCTCCCTGGACCAGGGATCAAACTGGCGTATTTGACTGCATTGCAAGGTGGATTCTCTACTACTGGATCACCAGGGAAACCTGGATCTTGATTTTTAATTTCAGTTCTTAGATTTTTTATTTTTAGACATTTTGTTTTTTTTGGAAATCTCCTTGACCATTTTTTAATATGAACTTTAAAAAATTCTGATTTTAATTCTTAAGGTTGAGTCAAAATAAATCATTTTCCCCATTGTTTACCATGAAATTTTTACCCTTATCCATTAGTATATTAAATACAAGACCTTGTGTCACATGACCTTGCCAAGGGTGCAGATCAAGACAGTTCTGCTTTTTTCCTTTCATATTTTTACACTGTTTGCTTTCCTTGCCTCACTACAATGTTTAGAACCCACAATACAAAGATAGAATGAGTGAGCATGGGAGCTGTTATCTTTTTCTGTGTTGTGGAAAGAATGCGTTTACTGTTTCACCATTAAACATGATGCTCTTGGAGGTTTTTCTGTGATAGGTTTTTCAGATTAAGGAAGTTATTTTCTGTTCCTAGTTTGCTGAGGGATTTTTTTCTTTTTTTGACTGTGCCGCACAGCATGTGGGATCTTAATTCCCCAACCAGGGATTAAACCTGCACCCGCTGTGCTGGAAGTGTGGAGTCTTAACCACTGGATTGTCAGTGTTAAGACAGTCTCTGAGAGTTTTTATTTAACAATTGTTGTTGTCAAATACTCTTTCTGTGTCTGTTAAAATGATTTTTTCTCATTTATTCTGTATGGTGAGATTTTCCAAATGCTAAACCTTATGTTCCTGGCCTAATCTCTTCTTGATTATATTATTCCTTTTTTTATATTGTTGAACTTAATTTGCTAATTTTTTGTTGAGAATTTTTGTATCTGTGACCCACAAGGATATTGGTCTAAAATTTTCTTTTTTTAATGTTTCTCATATTAGGGTTAGGATAGGGTTATGCTAGCCTTGTAAAGTAGGAATTACTGTGTCTTCCTTTATTTTTTGAAAGTTTATGTAGAGTGTTGCTTCTGTTTTTTCTTCCTATGTTTTAAGTTGAACTGTAGTTGATTTCAGGTTTATAGCAAAGTGATTGTTAAACACACACACACACACACATATTCTTTTTCAGATTGTTTTCTGTTCTAGGTTGTTACAAGATATTGACGATAGCTCCCTGAGCTATAGATTAGGTCCTTATTTATATCTGTTAATCCCATACTCCTAATTAATCCCTCCCTACCCGCCTTCCCCTTTGGTAACCATAAATTTTTTTTCTATGTCTAAGTCCTTCTGTTTTGTAGAAGTCCATTTGTAGTATTTTCTAGATTCCACATATAGGTGAAGTGAATTTTGTCTTTCCTTGATCATTGTGATAGTCTGCGACTTACTCTGTGTTTTAATACCTCCTAAGCACACTGACATGCTTACTGTTTTATCTTTACGGATCTTTAAAACTTGGCAGATACTGACTTTGTGATTTCTTCAGGGTTCTAATTCTTGGTGCCTAGTTTTGACCACAGAGGTCCTGGTTCTTTACCTGTGAGGAATTATTTGAAGTCTGAATTGAAGATGAATTTCTTCAGAGAGAGAATTTGCATTTGATTCTAGGAGGGACCTGGAAGAACAGTCAGCCCTGGAATCAGTTTAAATTAAAACCTCCACAGACTTTTCAGGCAGCCTGCTTAGCGTGAATGCTGGCTGCAGAAGAGGGCACGTGACCTCCCGTCACAGTCCCCATTTCACCCCATTCCCAGGCTTTTCAGAGTCTGCACAAACTGGAGCTCATGAATCCTGCAGTTCCTCTGGAGTCTTAGTTTATAAAGGGTTTCAGAGCTCTCGTTACTTCCCTGGCTCCCTGCTTTACTCTTTCGGCAATTTCTTGTTGCGTTCTGAAAGGCTGGTTTGAAAGATTAATTCTGTCATATCCCTTGTGTGTGTGCTTCCGCAGGAGCTTTCCACGTCTCGAGCTCTGGTGCGTGGTGCTCTGGGGCGCAGGGAGGTGGTGGTGGGGCTGCTCCTGACTTGTGCCTTGTTTTCCAGCTCTCCGGGAGATGCTGCATAGCCACTCCTTTGTGGGCTGCGTGAGTCCCCAGTGGGCCCTGGCACAGCATCAGACCAAGCTATACCTTCTCAACACCACCAGACTCAGGTAAATTGGTGCAAACGAGAGAAACGCAGAGCTGCTAGGAGGGTGGTCCTGGAGACAGAGGTAGGAGAAGCTGGGGAGAGCAGGGTGACAGTCGGAAAGGGCCCAGCTTCAGAGGCAGACACATGCGGTTTCTCACCCAGGCCCAACATCTACCATTTATGTGACCGTGGACAAGTCACTTTGATAACTGAGGCTCGGATTTCTCTTCTGTGAAAGTGGGGTCTCGCCATTAATTCACAGGGTTTTGTGAAGGTAGGATGACATGCCGTGAGCGGGTGTTGAGAGCTTGGAGCTTGTGGGGTGTTCCAGCCTGTGTGGTGTGCAGCAGGGGCTGCGGGCGGCTCTGCAACACCAGCTCTCAGCTGCTCAGTTCCAGCTGACTGGCTTTAAAGCTGGGATCAGGTCCTGTGAGCAGGGGCTGATTGAATTCAGGTAGTCGGGGAGGGAGGGCTGAGCCCCTGGGAGACTTTGAGGGAGAAACCTGCGTCTGTAACAGGGCACCCCACTGACACAGTGAGGAGGGAGATCAGATCAGTGCAGCCTTCAGGGCAGGGGAGGGGCGAGAGGGCCTGACACCTCCTCTCCTTTCAGCTTTGGGATGGAGCCAGGGCCTGTTCCAGCCCTGAAGAGCCAGTGGGGTCCATGAGCACGGGATGGGCCAACTCGGCAGCGCCCTTTGCCCAGCATGCAGCCGGTGCCATTTATAGTTGTCTCCAGGGATCTTGAAGGATGAGCTCCTTTGAGTCTAGAACCTCTATTAAATATCTCGAATCGGTAGTTCAGGTGGGCGGTGCTGCCACCCTCCATCGCTGGACACTGTCACTTGGCCGTCGTGGGACTCTGTCCTGCTGAGATCCCATGTGACCTCCCTGAGCTAGAACTGCCCCACTGGGGGGCTTGCTGCTGGTACACCCGGCCTTGGGTGCTGGTGACTCTTTCCTCCTAGGCTCAGAAACCCTTAGTGAGCTCAGCTCAGGGCTGCTCTCTTTCCTGAGAAGCCGTGGGCTCGCCCGGTGAGCTCTCACTGGTTACTGGGAACCCTGCTCCCTTTGTTTTTTGCCAGGAAATCTGACTGCGTGATTTCTAAGATCCCAAAACAGTTGTTTCGGTTCTTTCATGATTACAAATCCAGGCCAGTCCTAGAATCCTAGCTGCTAATAAATGGGAACAGTTTCCCAGTGAGCATGTGAGCCGGCAGAGAGCAGGGGTTTTAGACTTGGCTTCTTCCCTCCCCACTGACTGACTGACCCGGGGACCAGCGAACGGCTCTCTGGGTACCTCGGGCTCCCTGCTGCCATGCTTTGTCTACTTGGACAGCCTAGTCTTTAAACAAGACCTGTGTGGTGCAAATTTCTTTCAGAACTGTAGAGTACAGTTATTTCCGTTCTGTGTTTCTGCAGGTAGTTCAGTATACTGTACACTTTACAGCTGCCTAAACCATCCCCCACGCAGCCCGAGTCTGTCCCCTGCCCTCCCCGTACAGCCCATATTTCTAGATGGTGGGTTGTAAAAGAAATGGTTTATACGATTCTTTGCCAGTGGGGAAAAGTGAGCAAAAACTGCTTAACTTTGTCACCACTGGGTGTCAGAACCTTTTACTGCGCCAGGAAGGTGGGGACAGAGCGCAGTGTTGGCAGGGCAGGCGGTCTCAGTGCTGTGAGTGCGGAGGCTGCCGCCCCGGCGGCGCAGGTCTCAGGACTGTTGGAAAGGCCACCGCGAGGCAGCGCGTCTTCACCCCCAGCGTGTCTCAGTTCTCTCTCCCATTTTGTCCCTGCCCCTCGGCTCTCAAGCGCAGATTCTGCTTTTCCTTAAATTAAAGTCACTTCATTTTTGTTTTCAGTGAAGAACTGTTCTACCAGATTCTCATTTATGATTTTGCCAATTTTGGTGTTCTGAGGTTATCGGTAAGTTTATTTCCTGCTTCTCATTTCTGAGAGTTCAACAACTGGTCATTTCTGAAAACAGCCCTACCCTGTTATCTTATTTGTTGTATATTCAGTGTTTCTAAATGTGATTAGAATAGTTTATGTATGAGTTGCATATGGAAGTATCCTTACAATAGTTTTATACAAAGCAGAACAGTCACTCGGTAGCCAATTTAAATGTTTATTTTTATAGAGACTACTACATATCTACTTAAAACTTAAGAGATAGAAGCAGAAATAAACATTCTCTAAAGCCCATGACCCAGACACAATCCCAACTAACATTTTAATTTAGAATTAAAAATCATACTATCCATGTAGTTTTGTATCTTCTTTTTACATTTGACATAGAGAAAAGCCCTCTGGAATTTTTATTGGGATTATGTTGAGCGTATACTATAGATCAATTTGGGGAGAAAAAAATCTCTCAATTTATCTGTTAATAGTCCCATTTTTTGGATACTAGTGTAAAAGGCATTTTCAAAAAACCTGTCAATTCTTTGTTGCTCTTACAAAAGTACAAGTGTTTGGGTAATTCTGTCTTGCAGCCTTGTTAAACTCACTTATTAGCTGTAGCTTTTGTATTGATTCCAGCAGATTTTCTAGGTATATGACCATAGCATCTATGAATAAAGACAGTTTTATTCCTTCCTTTCCAACCCAGATGCCTTTTCTCTCTCTTGCTTGGTTGTACCAGCAAGAACCTAAGTACAGGCTAAACAGAAGTGGTGAGAATGGAAATACTCCTCTTATTTCTAATCTTGGGGGAGCATTCAGTCTTTGCCCATGAAGTATGTAGGTTTTTTGTAGACGGCCCTTAGGGTGGTTGAGGAAGTTCCTTTCTATTCCTTGTGTGCTTCAGGCTTTTATTCAGGAAGGGAGGCTGAATTTTTTTCAGATGCTTCCTTTGTATCTGTTCAGATAATGGTATGGTTTTCTTTTAGTTTGTTGATTCAGTGAATTACAGTGATTGGCTTTCATATTTTAAACCAGTCTCGCATTCCTGGGCTAAGCCCTGCTTGTACATGATATATTCCCCATTTTATATTTACTGGGATTGACTTGTCATAATCCGTTCACGACTCTTAACATCTGTATTCCTGCGAGATACTAGTTTGTGGTCTAGTGCTCAGCTGCGTCCGACTCTGACCCCGTGGACTGTGGCCCACCAGGCTCCTCTGTCCGTGGGCTTCTCCAGACAAGAATACTGGAGTGGGTTGCCACTTCCTTCTCCAGGGGATCTTCCCAGTCCAGGGATCGAACCCCTACCTCCAGCGCCTCCCGCATTGGAAGGTGGGTTCTTTACAGCTAGCGGCACCTGGGACGCCCTACTGGTTTGTGGTTTTCTTGTGTCTGGTTTTGGTATCAAATACTGGCTTCATGGAATGAGTTGGGAAATAGTTATTCCATCTTCAGAAAGAGTTTGTTTACAGTTGTTTATGCTTTAAGTGTTTGGTAAAATTCATCAGTTGCAGCCATCTGGGCCTGGAGATTTCCTCATAGGAAGATTTTTAAGTAAAATTTTTAGTGGTATAGAGCTATTCATGTTAGCTTTGAGGGGCCTTCTTATTAAGTTTAAAAATACTTGTCCATTTAAGTTTTCGAATTTATTGGCATAAAGTTGTTCATAATCTTTTTGATTCTTCTAATGGCTCTACATCTGTAGTGATGTAACTGCTCTCATTCCAATGTTGGTAATTTATGTCTTCTTTTTAACTTGATCAGTCTGACTAAGGTTTGTCAATCTGGACCCAAAGAACTGACTTTGGTTTCAGTGATTCTTCTATTGTTTTTCTGATTTCAGTTTCACTGATACCTGCTCTCATCTTTCTTATTTCCTTTCTTCTACTTAAAGTGCTGTAAAATTTTCCTAAGTGCTGCTTCAGCAGCGTCCCACCCATTTGGATAAGTTTCCATTTTCATCCAGTTCAGAATACTTCTAAATTTCCTTTTGACTTTTTTTGACCCTCACATTATTTAGAAATATATTTAGTCTCATAATTACTTGGAGTTTTCTGAGATCAAGTATTGATTTCTAATTTAATTCCATTTTTGCAGAGAAC
The DNA here is from genome assembly GCA_006410675.1 of Oreotragus oreotragus. Lineage (NCBI taxonomy): Eukaryota > Metazoa > Chordata > Mammalia > Artiodactyla > Bovidae > Oreotragus > Oreotragus oreotragus. The sequence continues at coordinate 11,285 of SJYX01016724.1, read as the reverse complement.
ATATTTGAATCCTTTTACACTTATTGAGACTTGTTTTATGGCCCATAGTATAATTGGTGTTGGTAATATTCCATGTGCATTTGAAAAGAATTTGTGTTCTGGTCTTGTCGAGTAGAATGTTCCACAAATGGCAGGTGTCTCAAACTGTTAGCTGAAACCCTGTATATACTGATTTTCTGTCCACTGGTTCTGTCAACTATTGGGGAAAGGATATGGAAGCCTCCATGTAACTGTATGTTTCTCTTCACAGTTCTGTTTTATTCTTCACGTATTTTAAAGCTCTGTTACTGAGTGCATAAATATCTAGGATAGCTAGGTCTTTTTGTTAATTGACCCTTTTTTTTTTACGGAAAAGAGCAAGCAGTGCACGGCAGGTCTGTAACATGTGAAATGTATTAATGTGACAATAGCAAGTGTTCAAAGGGGAGAAATGGATGAAAACGGAGGCGTATTATTTTCCACAATAGATTCCAGTCTCCTTCCCAACAGATGATTTACCTGAATGTCATTTGCTTTAACGTACTTTCCCTCCCCCTTGCTTTAGTGAGGCGGTAGGAAGGAGTGAAGGCTCGGCCTCGTGAGTTTCTGGAAATATGAAAGCGAGGTCTTTAAAGCTGCAGAAAAGGAAGTGCCTTCCCATGGCTTTGCCTTTCGCAGCTTTTCAGCAGGTCTTTGTCGGTGACGCCTTCTTGTTGAAGTGGCCATTGGTGAGGAGGACAACCTTCTTTGTAGGTTTTCAAGTGTTTTCTTCGGGGGATTGAGGAATGACTGCTAGATTTGTGGCTTCGCACGTGCTGAGGGGACAGTGATCTTGTGGGAGTTCAGGCAGTGTTTGGAAGCCCTGTTAACGCTCGCTCCTAACGTTCTTGCCCCTTGCTAGGAGCCAGCACCGCTCTTTGATCTGGCCATGCTCGCCTTAGACAGTCCCGAGAGTGGCTGGACAGAGGAGGATGGTCCCAAGGAGGGACTTGCTGAGTACATTGTCGTGTTTCTGAAAAAGAAGGCTGAGATGCTTGCAGACTACTTCTCTCTGGAGATTGATGAGGTGGGTGACAGCTGTTTGTGTCTCCTTTGTAAGTCCCCCTTGATCTCTGGGACTTGGTTCGCTGTGTTCAGGTGGTGAGCAGACCTGAAGAGCAGGTGTGCCTCTGCTGCCCCCCAGGCCCCAACCTGGTTGCCCAGAATAGCAAGTCTGAGGACAGGACCTGGAGCAAGCACCAGGGAGATGGGATTGGTTTAAACTGTAACAGCATGATTTCTTATCCCCCTTGTCCAGGAAGGGAACCTGGTTGGATTACCCCTTCTGATTGACAACTATGTGCCCCCGCTGGAGGGTCTGCCTATCTTCATCCTCCGACTGGCCACAGAGGCAAGTGATGGAGCGCGTCCTGATGGCAGCCCTGTGGGGGGATGCATGTTGGGGGGCAGGGGGGGTGCGGGCTTGCAGCTCCCGCATCATCTGTGATGTGGAGGAAAAGGGTAATGAGGCTAAGGCCCCTCTCATGCCCACCCACCCCAGCAGTACTCAGCAGTTCCAGTCTACAGCTTTAATGCCTAAAAATCATGTGCACTTTTTAAGTCTGTTATCTCCATTTAGAAATGAAATGTGTTTAAAGCATGTACATATGTTGACGTATTGAATTCTCTCTTTGGACCAGGTGAATTGGGATGAAGAAAAGGAATGTTTTGAAAGCCTCAGTAAAGAGTGTGCGCTGTTTTACTCCATCCGGAAGCAGTACGTGTCTGCAGAGTCAACCCTTTCAGGCCAGCAGGTACGAGGGGGACACACGCTGGCGCTCCAGAACTGGGACGGCCCTCACACGAGCCCGCCCCGCTCTGAACTCCTATGATCCAAGGCATGTCAGCGTTAGCACAGTGGTCGGCTCTTACGAATTTTATCTCCTCCTGAAATACTGCTGGAAGGAACCTCTAGAGTGAGCTCACTGTCAGATATGCAAACAAGCCACTGTGGTGAGAAAGAGATGGGCTCTAGGGCTCAGGGGCCTTGCCCCACTGTGACCTGGAGTGTGCAGCCACAGCCGGCACGTCCTGGTCAGTCCCCTGCCTCTCTGGCCTGTGCCCCACTCGGCCTCTGACTCTGCTGTGCCAGACGGACCTGGCTGTAGTGGGCCAGGCCCCCAGCTCTTCTGAAGGGAGGTCCCTGGGCTCTTCCTGTTTCCATGTCAGATGACGGTGCTTTTCAATCTACAACTATTTCAGAGGGTTGGTTTGGGTGAGGAGAGGTGACTGAAACACAGGCACACCTTAGACATTTTGCAAGTGCTGTTTCAGACCACTGCAATAAAGTGAGCTGCACCAATCTTGGGGTTTCCCAGTGCATATAAAATGTTATGCTTACACCATCTTGTGGTCTGTTAAATGCAATATATAACATTGTGTCTTAAAGCCAGTATATATGCCCGCATTTAAAATTGCTGCTGCAGAGATGCCACCAATAGACACAGTGCAAGGTTGCCAGAAACCTTCAATTTGTGTTTAAAAACAAACCCACACCAGTCTACAAAGCACAGTAACACAAGGTCTGCCTCTGGTATCAGACGGACATGTAGTCACTGTATGCATATAACCGTCTTGGTGACGGCACCCGTCCTCTGAGGTGACGGGCTGTGCTCCATTCCAGGGGTGAGGACGCTGAAGGACAGTTGTGGGGTGTGCTCAAAGGCTCTCAGAGCCTGTGTGATTCTGGAGTGTACGTCCTGCTGCCGTTCAGGCGCCACAGTCAGGAGGAGACATTGCTTTAGATGCTGCTGCAGTGAGCACGGTTCCTGAACGGAATCAGCTTCCGTGGGGGTCAGCATCACAAGAGCCCTGGGTGCTTCTCTCCCCCCGCTCACTGCTGTGCTCAGGCCTGCAGGGTCCCTGAGAGGCTGGCCTAGTAGAGAGACTTCTCAGGCATGAGGTCACACAGCCCCAAATAAGCCACCACAACTCCCCAGGCCCGGCGTACACGCGGATGTGGACTCTACCTTGTCTCCTCCAGAGTGAAGCGCCTGGCTCTACTGCAAACCCCTGGAAGTGGACTGTGGAGCACGTCATCTACAAAGCCTTCCGCTCCCACCTGCTGCCTCCAAAACAGTTCACAGAAGATGGGAACATCCTGCAGCTTGCTAACCTGCCTGATCTGTACAAAGTCTTTGAGAGGTGTTGACTGTGGTTGTCTGGGACTCTGGGATGGTCTGTTCTTCCTTTTGTGACCTGATGTCGGTAGGTGGAACTTGCACCTCACGCATGCCTTCTCACTAGGCGCACTGCTTCATGTGTGGCAGACTGACTATAAATAAATAGCCAAATTTGTCCGGAGCATGATTAATTTCATTGCAAATGAAATCCATTTTCACCTAGTGTATACCTGGTTGTATTGAAGACTCTCAAAAGTAGTTTGAAAGCCTCCTGGACATCTGATAAGAAGTCTAAATGGCCTTGAAAATTTTATACAGATCATGCATTGATTTCTGTTTATATTCTGATGAACTTCTAATATCAGGTGATAGACATTATGTTTTTTAATGCTTTTAAAAGGCACCTGAGCCTATAAGAGACTCTGATGGTACTGTCAGTTCAGCTTCCTGCATGGTCAATAACTAATTAGTGTAAAAGAACCTGAACAGTCTTTATGCAATGCGTAACAGGCATGAGTTTTTAAGTTAGCCTACTTTGTTAACGGCTATCAATAATACCAGCATATGATAAAGGCATTTCTAGGCATTCTTCTTTAAAGGATGTTATAAAAATACAAACTTGAATTATCTGCCATTAAAAATAAATGTGCAGTCAGCACTGGGAGGAAGAATGTCTGTAGTTTGGAGGTAAAGTCCAGCTCACAAGGCTCAGTGAAGAAAGTTCTGCGGAAAAGAACAGAAGAATCTTATCTTATGAGAAGTGGAGCCATTCCATTTGGAAAAGACGGGGACAGGACAGGCTGCTCTGGGAGGAGCAGAGGTAAGCAAGCGTGGGCGGAGAGGAAGAGGGACTCCAAGGCCTCCAGCTGGACCACACAGTATGTCGGTTCCAGGTATGGGATTCTAGGATGAATCTGCACCCTAGAACATGCCTTGCCACTGCCCACTCCCATATACCACCTGAAAGAAAACTTACAGGAAATCACCTCAATTCAGGACATTGGTTTCCATATTTTAAAGACCGAGACAGATAATTTTTCTAAAGAAGAGAATAATTATTAGAGATTTTATTCATATTTAAGTTAACTTTATTACCTAGTTTCATGTCTAATTTTATCTTATGTGGCCTTAATTCATTAGACTTCCCCTGTATTTTTTGTGTAAACACGTTGAAGATACAATAATCATTTCCATAAAACCACCTCGATTCTGAGAACAACAGAGAATCACAAATACTGCAACATGGCTACACACTCCACGGCAAAATCCTCTTGAACTGGGTACCTTTAAAGTTGAAACCAAAGTTCTTAAAAGAAATCCTGTATTTCAGATAATTTGTCCTTAAGGAGAGAAGAGGGGTGTGAGCTAGGAGGGGCGTGACTGCCATGGTTTGTTTTAAAGGCTCCTCTTAACAGAACGAATGTGTCAGTAGCTGACTGTAGTCAGCAGAAGGGTGTGTTTAACAGACTCTCGAGGCCGACCTCCGCCTGCCTGGCCTGCCCTCCCTCCTCCTCCATCGGGCTGGTCTGAGGTTTCATTCCACAAATAAGCAGCAGATGAAATACTTTACAAGATACAGCACAGCTGATGTGAAGACTAAGGACCCTGCTCTTACTTTAAGAGCAACAGGCCCTGGGCGCCCCTGCCCCATGCAGTAAAACAAGTTTTTATATACACTCCCCATATCCTTTTCTAACATTTTCTTATATAAATTTAAATATCTTACAAAAAAGGCTTTTTCCTCCAAACATACAAATTTGAGTGAAACATATATTCCCCACCTGTGAACTTGTTTCTTCACTAAATATAAACGCTACCTGATATTAAGGGTGTCTCTTGGCCCCTGGAGATCACTGTAGTCTGAATTGCACCGTGGAGAAGGCACTTGTGTTTCTGAGGTCTCCAGGAAGTATCTCAGCGGATAACGGCATGGACTAGTTCTTAGTCTAGAATCAAACTACACACAAAGTGTTCATTCATGAAGATTCAAACCTGTTTCATTCTCTCATAAATTAGAAAACACAAAGGTGGCTCTCTGAACGGCAAAGCTCACACGGTCCTGCAAGGGCCTGCGTCCGTGGCGGGGGCAGCCCCTCGGGGGCGGGCGGGGCTACTGCTGCGCCAGCAGCGCTGTCCGGCTGGCCTTCATCTTCTCCAGGCGCTTGGCCAGGTGGCTGTTGGTCATCTCCATCTCCTCGATCTTGTCCAGCGCTGTTCGGAGCTGCGGGCGGGAAGAGAGCAGCTACTTCTCATGGTCAGAAACAGAGCCCGCACAGCTTTCCTCTGCACTCTCGGGGAGGTGGAATCGCTGCCAGGCGGGGTGGTCTTACGTGGGACCCAACAGTCACTATTTTTTTAGCCAGCCAGAGGTGTGAACCAGTGGTGTCGAGAGATAGGGCATATATGGAGACATGGACCTCGCCTAAAACAAAAATGAAACCTTTTTCTCACCAGCTGAGCAAAACATAAAAGTAAATGGCAGTCCCCGTGCAGGTCGGAAACCAACCTAGAGTAAAGGATCCCACTGCTGTGTCACTGAAGATTGGAGCCAGGATGAAATTCCTTACACAGCAAAAGAATGTGTTTCCAAAGAAGCTTTTCCTTTTAGGAACGTATTTCAAGAAGCATAATAAAGTAAGTACCTCTCTTTGTAGCTTCCTCTTTTCTGCTTTCAGCTCATCCTCGACTTTCTCTGCATTCTCAGCAGCGGTTTTGTATCTCAGCACCTGCCCCTCCAGGCGGCTGATCTGTAAACACGAGAACAGTCCTCAGGGGCTGCCACTAGGAGCCACCGGTTTTTCTGCAGCCAAGATGGAAACACGAGGTCATGACAGATTCCAAGTAAGCTAACAGTAACGAGCCCCCTCAGAGCGAGTCAGAGGTTCTCTCAGAACCCAACTGCTATTTATAAACCAAGAACTGTCATCCCTTGAGAGGATGCGCTGTGCAGTCATTACAGGGCCAGTTTCCCATGTTCGGTTTTATGACGACTACACTGTTTAAGAGGCACAGTAACATCACAGGAGGAGATGCCCTGAATGGAGAAGTCATTAGGCTTTCTGAAATGTGCAAGAAGGGAATGAATATATTATAAAGTGCCATCTTCTTGAACTGGCTCCAAGAAATGGAAGTATAGCTTCAGTTTTCCTTCACAGAGAAGGCTGAAGTTCTCTGCTGCCTTCTCCACTTTAATATGGAGCTTTTCTAGAGATCCAACTGCAGAGAGAGCTAAAAGAAACCTAGGCGCTCACGGGGTTAGCCACCGAGATGCAGGAAGCAGATGTGTTGTCAGGGGGACTGATATCACTTGGCACCACACACAGGAAGGACTTACACTTTGCTCCAAGGTGGTTATATCCTGTTCCGCTTTTGAAAGCTTAAACTTGTATTCACTAATTTGTCTGTTGGCATCTCCTAGAAGAGAAGAGAATAATAAACCTCTTGCAGAGATGCAGGTGTGATGAGCGGCAGTGAGGCCCGCCTGCTGCCCGGGAGAGGGCCGTGCAGTGCAAAGCACACAGGCAACCGCAGCAGCTCCCTGCACCCCCCAGTCCTGGCACGTCTATGCTCCAGGACGCTCCAGCACCTAGAAGAAATTCTGATGCGTGCAGGTAGAGCTCTAAGCAGGGAGCCCTGCTATGAACACAGCAGGGCCCCTGCCTGCGTCCCCAGTGGCCCCGCGGCCCGGGCCCTGGCCCCTGCTCTCCACCTCTGATATCTGAGTCTAACCCAGCCATTAAGGTCCTCAGTTTTCACCTTCTTCATGACCCACCATAGTTAACTATAGCCTCTCCTTCCTTTGTTGCATTTTTTTTTTTTGCACTCTTAGGACATCCCTAACGTTATATAGAACATAGGACAATACAGGTCCACGTGTATGTCTCAGCTTTTTGAATCTACCTGTTCCCAGCTAAGTGCTCCGGACATAATGTACGCTTAATATTTACTGAAATAAATGCTTCTCAGTAGTATGTTGTGATAATGCGTTAGGGATAGAGCTGGAAATCATTAGCTGTATATCTGACCTAGAAGCAAACTATTTAAAACAAGAAGTTTAGAAATCCTGGGGGAGAAAAATTCCTTCCAGCAATCCAAATTTAACAAAAACGTTAATGGAAGTAAGTTCTAATTAAGCTTTTGTCCAAAAAGGCCTACATGGCCTCACTCAGAATATGTAGATGGAAAGGTCACGGAGGAACCAGTATTTTAAAGTAAGTTATCAGCAATGCCTTATTCAAATTGGAAAAACAAAAGTCTCCCCTGTGTGGATTATACATTTTCCGTATACAGATGTCTCCCTACTGTGGAATGCTGGGAATACAGTAGGTGTTTTACAATATTCAGTAATATGGGGTCAAAACCAGAAAGGCAGGACAACTGAATTTAGGTAAACTGAATGGGCTTACTTTGTGGCCTGTTTTAAATTCCATCTAATAAAGTTAAGACTATTTCTGGGAAAGTTCTGAAACCACTGTGTAGTGGTGTTCGTTCCGAATATATCCCTCCAATCATCTAAGATAAACTCCCTAGAAAACCTTATCAGTAGGAAGAATGCTTACAAGTGACACAGAAATGTGAAAAAGGACAGTGTCACGATCTCACTAGCTGCAAGATGTTCTAGAAATCACGCCGCCCAGAAGGGGAGAGCACCACCCAGGAAGCACGCCAGCTGAAAGCAGGCGCTCAGTCTGTGACTGACTGGGACAGCTTTTCTGGTCCACCTGAGGGCTAAGCTTCGGAGCCACAGGCTCGGGCNCAAGATGTTCTAGAAATCACGCCGCCCAGAAGGGGAGAGCACCACCCAGGAAGCACGCCAGCTGAAAGCAGGCGCTCAGTCTGTGACTGACTGGGACAGCTTTTCTGGTCCACCTGAGGGCTAAGCTTCGGAGCCACAGGCTCGGGCAGCCGCGCAGCCCGCCCCGGGGAGCGTGCCCACCCCGGGGAGCGTGCCAGGCCAGCCTCACTCTGCATCCCGACGAGCTGCAGGTCTGAGCCGTTGTGTAGCTCTGCCGGGCCGGCTGCTGTGCCGTCGCTCCTGGGGCACTTCTGCCGCGCCTCCTCCAGCTGCAGCTTCAGTTCTCTGATCTGAAGAGGAAGCAGAGGCTCAGCAGTGAGAGCCGGCCTCTCAAGTGAGATAGCTGCTTGGCCCTGTGGCCCTGTCTTAGAACAGGGCCAGAGATGACTCACTCAGAGACCCACCCTCTGCACTGTGCTCAGGTGCTGGAGGTCAGCTGTGACCAAATGTTCAAATGCAGTGAGCTCCAGGACCAGGGGGCCTAATGAAAATAGCCATATTTCATTATTTGTGTTCATCTGTAGAAATGCACATCTTTGGGTATTTTAAAATTTTTGTTTAAAATGGAGAATCCCACGGCAGTTAGATGTTTCTATTCTAATTTGAAAGTCAAATATTCTTATTTAGAAAGCTGTATACAGAAATAATTGGAAATATATTTTTGAGTTTGGCTACAAAATTTACCTTATTTTACCCAAAATAAAGGCCATTTGTAACAGCTTACTCATTAATAGCCCCAAACATGAAACTGTTGAAATGTCCATCAACAGAAGGATAAAGCAAATAGTGGTCCATGTATATACAATGGAATCACTGCTTGGCCAGAGAAGCGAATATACTGCTAACACATACAGCAAAATGGTGACTTTCAAGCTAAGTATATGCAGTGCAAAAAACTCCAGAACACAAACTGAAGAGACAAAAAGGTACTTGGTGGTTTCTGGAGAAGGGAAGGAGGTGGGAGAGGAAGGAAGGTTTGCAAAGGGACACAGGGACTTGGGATTTCTGAATGTTTTTACCATGTTGATTGGAGTGATGTTTCACAGGTTGCTGTCCCCACAAAGTTCGTATAAGCCCAGTGCCTCACAGTGTGATCTTATTTTGGAAACAAAGTCACTCCAGAGGCTCTGAGATGAAATGATACTGGAATAAGGTGGGCCTTGATTCTGGTATGCCTGGGGCCCTTAATCAGAAGAGTGCCACACGGCCAGAGAGGAGCCGTGTGATACACACAATGCTGTCAACAAGCACAGGGGCCCGCCGTCTAGAAGAGAGGCCTGGGAGGCCCCCACAGTCCTCTGGAGGAGGACGTGCTGCTGACACCCCTCCCTGGGCTCCTCGCCTCCACACCAGGAGAGCCCTCTGCTCTGCGCCGCCTATCCTGCGGTGCTCTGTCACAGCGCCCTTGGAAACTCATCTACGGGTGTGCATCTGCACATTTTAAGTGTGTGCCCAGGTGGCACTAGTGGTAAAGAGCCTGCCTGCCAACACAGGTGACATAAAAGATGCGGGTTCAGCCCCGGGGTCAGGAAGGTCCCCTGGAGGAGGGCATCACAACCCACCCCAGTGTTCTTGCCTGGAGAACCCCCTGGACAGAGGAGCCTGGCGGGCTCCAGTCCATGGGGGGTCGCACAGAGTCAGACACGACTAAGTACACGCACAACAGCTTGTTTTATGTCAAAATGCTCCTGGAGGTCAGTGGAGAAATAACTCCAGAAAGAATGAAGGCATGGAGCCAAAGCAAAGACAGTACCCCGCTGTGCATGTGACTGGCGATAGAGGCAAGGTCCGACGCTGTAAAGAGCAGTACTGCATAGGAACCTGGAATGTCAGGTCCATGAGTCAAGGCAAACTGGAAGTGGTCAAACGAGATGGCAAGGGTGAACGTCGACATTCTAGGAATCAGCGAACTAAAATGGACTTTATCTCCTTACCGCCTCCGTTCTTGACCTTCAATGTGGGATAGCACCTCTAGGCCCTCCTGCGCCTGCACAGCCACCGCTCCTTGGGTTGCTCCTCTAGGCCGCTGGCCCTGGCCTCGGGCGTGGGTGGCTCCTCCCAGCTGCCACCCCTGGCCTCGGGCTCGAGGTGGCTCTTCAGGGTCACCGTCCCTGGCCTCTGGCGCGAGGTGGCTTCTCCCGGCTGCCGCCCCTGGCCTCGGACGCAGGGTGTCTCCTCCTGGTCGCCACTAGCCTCAGACGCAGGGTAGCTCCTCCCGGCCGCCAACCTGACCTTGGACGTGGGGTGTCTCCTCCCGGCCGCCACTGACCTCGGACACAGGGTGGCTCTTCTCGGCCATTCCTGTGCCGTCGCAGCCTGGCACTCTAGGCTGCTGCCCCTGACCTCGGACGTGGGGTAGCTCCTCTCGCAGCCGCCTGCGCTTAGTGCACCGGCCGGCTATCGCAGCCACCTGCGCTTAGTGCACCAGCTGGCGGAGTAGCCATGATGGTCAACAAAAGAGTCCAAAATGCAGTACTTGGATGCAATCTCAAAAATGACAGAATGATCTCTGTTCGTCTTCAAGGCAAACCATTCAATATCATAGTTATTCAAGTCTATGCCCCAACCAGTAATGCTGAAGAAGCTGAAGCTGAATGGTTTTATGAAGACCTACAAGACCTTTTAGAACTAACACCCAAAAAAGATGTCGTTTTCATTATAGGGGACTGGAATGCTAAAGTAGGAAGTCAAGAAACACCTGGAGTAACAGGCAAATTTGGCCTTGGAATGCGGAATGAAGCAGGGCAAAGACTAATAGAGTTCTGCCAAGAAAATGCACTGGTCATAGCAAACACCCTCTTCCAACAACACAAGAGAAGACTCTACACATGGACATCACCAGATGGTCAACACCGAAATCAGATTGATTATATTCTATGCAGCCAAAGATGGAGAAGCTCTATACAGTCAACAAAAACAAGACCAGGAGCTGACTGTGGCTCAGATCATGAACTCCTTATTACCAAATTCAGACTTAAATTGAAGAAAGCAGGGAAAACCACTAGACTATTCAGATATGACCTAAATCAAATCCATTATTATTATACAGTGGAAGTGAGAAATAGATTTAAGGGCCTAGATCTGATAGAGTGCCTGATGAACTATGGAATGAGGTTCGTGACATTGTACAGGAGACAGGGATCAAGACCATCCCCATGGAAAAGAAATGAAAAAAAGCAAAATGGCTGTCTGGAGAAGCCTTACAAATAGCACTGAAAAGAAGAGAGGCGAAAAGCAAAGGAGAAAAGAAAAGATATAAGCATCTGAATGCAGAGTTCCAAAGAATAGCAAGAAGAGATAAGAAAGCCTTCTTCAGCAATCAATGCAAAGAGATAGAGGAAAACAACAGA
>SJYX01016723.1:258655-286315 GCA_006410675.1 Oreotragus oreotragus | reverse complement strand
AGTCCCTTGGACTGCAAGGAGATCCAACCAGTCCATTCTGAAGGAGATCAGCCCTGGGATTTCTTTGGAAGGAATCATGCTAAAGCTGAAACTCCATTACTTTGGCCACCTCATGCAAAGAGTTGACTTATTGGAAAAGACTCTGATGCTGGGAGGGATTGGGGGCAGGAGGAGAAGGGGACGACTGAGGATGAGATGGCTGGATGGCATCACTGACTCGATGGACGTGAGTCTGAGTGACCTCCAGGAGATGGTGATGGACAGGGAGGCCTGCCGTGCTGCGATTCATGGGGTCGCAGAGTCAGACACGACTGAACGACTTAACTGAACTGAAGTCCCTCAGTCATGTCCAACTCTTTGGGACCTCATGGACTGTAGTCTACAAACCTCCTCTGTCCATGGAATTTTCCAGGCAAGAGTACTGGAGTAGGTTGCCATTTCCTTCTCCAGGGGATCTTCCCGACCCAGGGATTGAACCCAGGTCTCCTGCACTGCAGGCACACACTTTACTGTCTGAACCACCAGGGATAATATCAAGCTAAAAAAAATCTTTATGACATGGCAGATGTTGCCTAAGTTTTATCAGTCACCAGCAATACTACTTATACTAGTACTAATACTAACAACCAGGAACCCTGTGCAACATTATGCAAGTCTATCCAACAGACCACATGTAACCAAGGAAGGGAAAATCAGATATTCTGTCCTTTTACACCTAGCATTGGTGGCCTATGCATCTGAAGAGGTAATTCCTGCAGTTTGGAACTGTGGCAAATACAGCAATTGGCTCACTTGTACAGAGAGGCTACAAAGCTAACATGATGCCCAGGCTCTTTTGCCACTGTGGTGCCCAAAGGCCCATAGACTCTGCCAATGAGACAGCTTCACAGGTGACTCAGTCCTTTTTATGGTCCAACTCTCACATAAAGTACTGGGGTATAACTGACTAACAATGTTATGACAGTTTCAGGTGGACAGCCAAGCAACTCAGGCATCCATATAGATGGATCCATTCTCCCCCAAAGCTGAGCAGAATTCCCTGTGCTATACTGTAGGCCCTTGCTGGTTATCCATTTTAAATACAGCAGTGTGCTCAGGTCTATCTCAGACTCCCTAACTATTCCTTCTCCTGCACCTTCCCCGGCAATCACAAGTTCGTTCTCTAAGTCTATGAATCTCTTTAGAAGCCATTTCTTTTCACAGGAGGCACAGAGCAGGAGCCAGCCATTCACTTGAGTATCTATCGCTCACCCAGTACTTACTGGGTTCCTCATTAAAAACAGCAGTACCCAGGGCAGCTTTCCAGATTCTGGCAGGAGATGAGGATTCTTAAGGTGGGGTGGGGTGGGTGAGGTGTATGCTGGGGGCTTAGCCTAGAACTCACTCCTCCAAACCTTCCAAGGATCCTGGAAGCACTCGCCTCCAGGCTTAAACCTACTTCAGCTCTAACTCCCTGGAGGAGATTCTGTGTCTAATACAGGAAATGTGAGCATGAAGAAGAAGCTCATCACCTCTACTACTTTATTAAATTTGCAAAATATTAGGTATAAAATACTTGACCACAAAGGATAAAGAAACAAACTCAATCTATTTTCATTATATTTTGGTACAATATCACTTGGGCCAAGGTAATGCTTATACACCATTGTATCACACCATTTTATAAACCTGAACCTACACTGTAATTCACCTCATTCATAAACATGAGATAACTTGACCTACTTTCTAATATATTCAGCTCCTTCTTGTCTGCATTAATCTGCAGTGACATTTTAAAAGTTGCTCTAATAATTTCCATTATATGAAAATGCATTTCTCATTTACATCCGCTTTGATTTTCCTCCCACAAACAAAATACTGTGTTTTCAACGGTTAGCCTACAAATGTCATAGGAAACAAGATGTACAGGACAGCTGATACAAAAGGTTCCACAATGAACTGGGCTCAGCTTTTTGGTGGGGGATGAGGGTGGCTGGAGGAGGAAGAGGCAAAGAATGAGGCAATTTTGCCCAAGTCCACATAATATGGGATGGTGGGTTTGGCTCTCTTGTTGTGTGGCAAATTAGAGAGCACAGCTTTAAAAAGTAAATACGATTTCATATCAAATAATGCAATGCTTTCCAAATAACATAATGCATCCACTCATCTTAGTAATTCTCCAATCTCAGGTTATAAAGAAGAAATCCACTTCTACTCTCGTAGCCACTTACGAACTACATCCACACTTGACCATCAGTAGCCTCTCAGACTTGGGTTTCTTCCATCTGACGAAGCCCTCTTTAAGCCCATTATCAACAATCCTTTCCAATAGGTCCTGCTGTGTTGGAGAACTTCCTCTGGCTCCCTAACACTGAGAGCAAAGGTTTGCAAACTACAGCCCACAAACAAAGAATGGTTTTTACATTTTTGAATGGTTGAAAAAAATTAAAAGAAGAATTACACTTCATGACATGTGAAAACTGTGAAACAAATTTCAGTGCCCATAAATCTAGTTTTTTTGAAACACTCATTTATTTATGAATTGTCTATGGCGATTTTGCATTCTAGCAGCAGAGTTGAATAGTTACAACAGAGATGGTAACTTAAAATATTTACAGCCTAGTCCTTTACGGTAAATGATTGCCAACCCCTAGCTTGGGGTGTTGAACACGACTGAGCGACTTCACTTTCACTTTTCACTTTCATGCATTGGAGAAGGACATGGCAACCCACTCCAGTGTTCTTGCCCGGAGAATCCCAGGGACGGAGGAGCCTGGTGGGCTGCCATCTATGGGGTCGCACAGAGTCGGACACGACTGAAGCAACTTAGCAGCAGCAGCNTCTTAAGGTGGGGTGGGGTGGGTGAGGTGTATGCTGGGGGCTTAGCCTAGAACTCACTCCTCCAAACCTTCCAAGGATCCTGGAAGCACTCGCCTCCAGGCTTAAACCTACTTCAGCTCTAACTCCCTGGAGGAGATTCTGTGTCTAATACAGGAAATGTGAGCATGAAGAAGAAGCTCATCACCTCTACTACTTTATTAAATTTGCAAAATATTAGGTATAAAATACTTGACCACAAAGGATAAAGAAACAAACTCAATCTATTTTCATTATATTTTGGTACAATATCACTTGGGCCAAGGTAATGCTTATACACCATTGTATCACACCATTTTATAAACCTGAACCTACACTGTAATTCACCTCATTCATAAACATGAGATAACTTGACCTACTTTCTAATATATTCAGCTCCTTCTTGTCTGCATTAATCTGCAGTGACATTTTAAAAGTTGCTCTAATAATTTCCATTATATGAAAATGCATTTTTCATTTACATCCGCTTTGATTTTCCTCCCACAAACAAAATACTGTGTTTTCAACGGTTAGCCTACAAATGTCATAGGAAACAAGATGTACAGGACAGCTGATACAAAAGGTTCCACAATGAACTGGGCTCAGTTTTTTGGTGGGGGATGAGGGTGGCTGGAGGAGGAAGAGGCAAAGAATGAGGCAATTTTGCCCAAGTCCACATAATATGGGATGGTGGGTTTGGCTCTCTTGTTGTGTGGCAAATTAGAGAGCACAGCTTTAAAAAGTAAATACGATTTCATATCAAATACTGCAATGCTTTCCAAATAACATAATGCATCCACTCATCTTAGTAATTCTCCAATCTCAGGTTATAAAGAAGAAATCCACTTCTACTCTCGTAGCCACTTACGAACTACATCCACACTTGACCATCAGTAGCCTCTCAGACTTGGGTTTCTTCCATCTGACGAAGCCCTCTTTAAGCCCATTATCAACAATCCTTTCCAATAGGTCCTGCTGTGTTGGAGAACTTCCTCTGGCTCCCTAACACTGAGAGCAAAGGTTTGCAAACTACAGCCCACAAACAAAGAATGGTTTTTACATTTTTGAATGGTTGAAAAAAATTAAAAGAAGAATTACACTTCATGACATGTGAAAACTGTGAAACAAATTTCAGTGCCCATAAATCTAGTTTTTTTGAAACACTCATTTATTTATGAATTGTCTATGGCGATTTTGCATTCTAGCAGCAGAGTTGAATAGTTACAACAGAGATGGTAACTTAAAATATTTACAGCCTAGTCCTTTACGGTAAATGATTGCCAACCCCTAGCTTGGGGTGTTGAACACGACTGAGCGACTTCACTTTCACTTTTCACTTTCATGCATTGGAGAAGGACATGGCAACCCACTCCAGTGTTCTTGCCCGGAGAATCCCAGGGACGGAGGAGCCTGGTGGGCTGCCATCTATGGGGTCGCACAGAGTCGGACACGACTGAAGCAACTTAGCAGCAGCAGCTTGGGGTGTAGCATCCATAGCTCTTGGCCTGGCAGTGCAGGTCATGGAAACTTGGACCTAAGCAACCTTCCTAAGCCTTATTTTCTTTTACTTGAAGACATAACATCTACTTCACTGAAATGCTCTTCTCCGTTTGTCCCCAACTTAACTCCTTTTCCTTCCTTGCCTTCTCCAAAGCTCCACTTAATTCCAACAGCTTTTAAGCTTTTTTTCTAAAATTTATTATTATTGCTCTTATTTTATTTATTTAGCCACTTGGCTCTAGGATCTTATTAATAGTTCCTCGACCAGGGACTAAACCTGGGACAGGGCAGAGAAAGCACCAAGTCCTGTTAGGATTTCCCTGTACCACTAGGGAATTCCCCCCACACCCCAATAGCTTTTAGATATCCTTCTCTTTCTCCATAAAAAGTGAGATCATACAAATTTATATTCCAGGAGGTTAAAAAAGTCATTTTTAAAGTGCCCAAAGGTATTCTCCATAGCACTATTTACAGTAGTAAAAGATGAAAGATATCCTAATGTACACCAACTGGGCAGCGTGAACAAGGTCAAGGCAATTCACACAATGGAGGATGGAACAGCTGTGCCAAGGGGTGAACTCCGTCACTATGACCACGACATTACACCACCATGACCACAAGAGAACAAGAGCCAGGAGAGAGTAAATGAAAAACAGCAAGGTGGAAGTGTGCACAGCATACTACTATTTGCCTAAGAAGCAGGTGAGACATAAATATTAATATGAAAACATACAACCATTGGCTGAGACCCTTTTTTCAAAGGTGCAAGGAGAAGTCCTATCTTTTTCAATCGCTACAGAAGGGGAGGGAGGGAAACAGGATGGAAATGCACATGTGCTCAGTTCCTCAGTCGTGTACGACTCTGTGCAACCCTACGGACTGTAGTCCGCCAGACTTCTCTGTCCAACGACTCTCCAGGCAAGAAGACAGAAGTGGGTTGCCATGCCCTTCTCCAGGGGATCTTCCCAGCCCAGGACTGAACCCTTGTCTCTTATGTCTCCTGCACTGGGTGGAGGGTTCTTTATCACTATCACGTCTGGGAAACCCAGGATGGAAAAGGGTGTTTGCATAAGCAAACACCTCTGAACATATGCACCTTATGTTACTGATGAGATGTGGAAACCTTGACCATGTTGTGTAAAATTATTTAAACTGAAACTGAAAAAAAGAATTTCCTAAAAGCGAAAAAAACAAGAAAGAAAGGAAGAAAGCAACAAACTTAACTATATATCCAGTTGGTGGTATAATGACAGAGAAGAACTATTCCAAATGTCTTTAAAATACTCTATTGTGCACATAGCATGATATAAAGCAAACGAAAAAATATAACATTAGTGAAATGGAAATCTGGGTGAATGAAAAAATACAAAGTTGATAAAGCTAGGTAAAAAGTCTGTGTATCTGAATTGCACTCGGAAGTATTAGTATTATTCAATAATGAGTTTATCTCTGTGTATGTACACATACACACAGACACACATTCATCAGTACCTACTCCCTAGTTCAGTTCACTGAGAGGATCCAGGAATAACAATAAATCCAGTAGTAATAAATATTCCTAGTTTCTACCTTGTACCTTCTAAATACTCAAAAGAACTAAGGTTTTTTAGAGAAGCAGTGGATCCAAGTTTGGGGTACAAAACGAATAAGAAAAACTAATAACATTTTGTCATACAAGAAAGGACACAACAACACAAATTATGCCAAAATGACTTGGTCATTAATTTCCACTGGTCAAATATGGGACAATTTGAGTATCAATAAGAATATTAAATTGAAAGATATCAGTAACATTTACACTGAAAAAAAGAAAAAGGGAAAAAATAAAAAGCCAAAAAAACAAAAACAAACCAAAACACCCTAAATGTTAAATTTTAGATAACCCTACAAAAGAGAACTCTTTGCTTCTTCAACAAAGTATCAAGGATTAATCCTGACATTTCTATGTGAATCTCAGGGTAAAGAGACAGTTGTGATTAAATGTCTTTCTTCCTTCCTCTCTATTTTTTTTTGGCCACACCACACTGCTTGCAGGATCTTAGCTCCCTGATTAGGAATTGAACCTGGGCCCCAGCAGTGAAAGCACTGAGTTCCAACCAGTGGACCACCAGGGAACTCCCTAAATTTCTTTTTATGTAAGTATTCTCATTTATAAATAAGGAAGGAATGACAGAATTGGCATATCACTATTTTGCAATCACTAATGAATTAAAAGACATAGGTAACAGTCATCAATGATCAACAGTATCACAAAATAAGCCCACTGTTTACTATGTATTTCTTAATGAAAATATACAGCCTGCCTATGATATAGTCTTGCCAAATAAAGCAAAAGTCTATATATGAAGCTGACCAAAACTCGAGATTCAATGAACAAATCACAGCAAACACAAGGAACAGAGGAACATGTTAAATGGCACTATGGGGAATCAATGATGAAAATCCAGATTGTGAACATTTCTACAGCACAGTTTCTCAACCTCAGCACTACTGACATTTTGGGCCACATAATCCTTTGTTGTGAGGGGCTGTCTGTGTACTGTGAGTTATTTAGCAGGACCCTTGGCCTCTGCCCACTAGATGTCAGTAGCACCTCCGAGCAGTGACAATAAGAATTGTCTCTAGGCCAAACGGAGAGAGAGGAGATCATCCCAGATGGAGAATCTCTGCTGTCAAGGATAAACAGCCAGTTTCTCCAACAAATCACAAGGGTGGGAAAAGATAGAAGGGTAACCTGTAGATCAAAAGGGGATTAGAAACACGTCAATCAACTACAATGTATTTTTTAAATTATTTATTTATTTATTTACTTATTTGGCTGCACCGGGTCTCAGTTGTGGCATGTGGGGTCTAGTGCCTTGACCAAGGGATCGAACCTGAACCCCCTGCATTGGTAGTGATGAGTTTTAGCTACTGGACCATTAGGGAAGCCCCCAATTGCAATGTATAAATCTTATTTGGATCCTGATTCAAAGAAATTAAAAAAAAAAAAACAGACAGTCGAAGAAATTTTAACATTAATTTGATATTTAATGATATTAAGGAAGCATTGGTAATTTCTATGTTTTTGGTGTGATAAGGTTTCGTAGATATGTTTTTAAGTCTCATCGGTTAGGGACATATAATGAAACCTACTGACAGAGGAAAAAATTAAATAGCATAGCAGTGCCTCCAAGTAACTAGTGGGAGACAGGAAGGTATACGTGACGTAAGACCAGCTAAGAATTAATCATCATTGAACCTGAGTGATGGGCATGTAGCTCACATATAATTCTCTTAACTTTTGGATATGTTTGAAAGTCTCCATAATACAGAGGTATGAATAAATCAATCTGGCAGGCAATTTCATTCCCAGTCCTCACAGAGCACATAAGCCCCAGAATGACCAGCAGAGGGACGTAAGAATTTATAGCTCCCCAGGTTTGTCCAGTTTCTAAATGCCTCTTGGGGTCCTACTGGGATGCTGAAAGTAATCATATTGTTTATGACACAGCCCTTATATACAGGAGCCAACTGCTTAGCTGCAAGTTATTTCAGTGCTGGGAGAAGACTTGTGCTGGGCTGAGTAGGCGCTGGAATTCTGGTATCTAAGGTGGCATCTGGCTAACGGATATTCTAGGGCAAATTTGTCTATAAAGGAATTTTGCCTAAGTCTTGGATACAGACGTTCGCCTCCAAGTAATCCTGGAAGGAACTCAAGCTCTGTGAGCTCCCAGCCCACCTCAAATCATCATCCTAGGTAAGAGAAAATAAACTTCTATCTTGTTTAACCTATCAGGATTTATAGTCTTTTCCACTATGCACAGCAAAACTTACACCAATTAAGGCAGAAATAAATTCTCCTTTCTCTTGGAAGGCTATTCTAGCCTATAAGAAATAGCCACTTCTTTCTCTGAACTGACTCTCTTCCTGCACATTTGTCACTGATGCCTCTGCACTCTTCCTGGAACTTCTTTCTTCCTGGAAACTTGCAGACCAAACAGGACGATGTCATTGCGTGCTCCAGGGCCAATTCTTATTTCTGTCTCTCGTAGCTCAGAGCACTGACTGTGCCTCCTCTGAATTTGAGTTTCTATGAACAGCGGACACCAGGGAGGACAAGGGCTTTGCTCCTCACAGCTTATCCTCTAGGCCTGTGTTAAACTCTCCAGTGGGACAGGAAAAGGAACCAAGAATCCTGTGTGACCCAGTGCCTAAGCCAAATGCTCTCCTGTAGCGGAAATCAAGTCCTTCTTCACTCCTTAGAGGTAAATAAATGGACGACTATAAAACGTACTTGGGGAATGTGTAGGATCAGGTAATAAGAGACTAAAAAAAAAGACTTCTTAAATGTCACTTATTTCCCTCTCTTGCTCAAGGGTTGGGCTCTATCCCAGTCTTCTAGAAGCTATGTTTCTAAGCATGGGATAAAAACTTAACCAAGATTTAAATTATCCTAGGAGACTTTTCCCCAAAATCACTTTTGCTCAAGTATCAGTTGAATATAAAACTGAAGATCAATGATCTTTGTAAAATGGAACCAAAATTGTCTCTTATGTATTACAGCTCTGTTCATTTAGCACACTTTCCAACCCTGACAACCCATCAATTGATAGATAAATAACAAATTGCCAAGTCAGAATTTGTCTTTGCAAGATGATGGTAAGGTCATCTTGGACTCAGTTCAGTTCAGTCGCTCAGTCGTGTCCAACTCTTTGCGACCCCATGAATCGCAGCACGTCAGGCCTCCCTGTCCATCACCATCTCCTGGAGTTCACTCAAACTCACGTCCATCGAGTTGGTGATGCCATCTTGGACTAATCATTATCTAATTGAAATGTGAGAATTCACCTCTGATCACCACTTCAACAAGGGAAATATTGACCCCTCTCTATTCATTCAGTCTCAGTGTCACTAAACTCAGATAGTTCCTCTATAAACAAACAAGCGTGCATGCATGCTAAGTCATTCAGTCGTATCCAACTCTTTGTGACCCTAATGATTGTAGCCCACCAGGCTCCTCTGTCCATGGGATTTTCCAGGCAAGAACACTGAAGAGGGTTGTCATGCCCAGGCATTGTTCTAAAGACATCTCTTTCATGCTCATTTCGGGAACATGCGCAAAATAGATCAAGATGTTTGGAGAATAAGCACTATTTGCACTGAGGAGCCCATGTTAATGCCACCACCTTGACCTAGCAGAGGAGAGAAAGAGGAACTCCATCCACGGCCACTGACACCTCAACGGGCTATGACACAGAAAGCAGATGACCAGCTCCATGGTAGACAGTGGAGAGACTGCTGGTTCCACTATTAAAGCTCCACCTGGGGTCTATTTAGTAAGTAAGGCAAGCATCCCAGAGAAGGGAGAAGGCCAACACTCTGTGGACCCCAAAGCCATCCATCTGGTCACTGTCATAACAGGAACTCACTAAATACAGTTAAGCCAGACGATTTACTCCGACCAGTGCATTCATGAGAGAAAGTAAAGTGTGTTCAAAGTACAACTTGATTGTCTCTCCAATCTTTCTAAAATAACTAACAAAACACACCTTATATTAAAATAATTAGAGAATTCACCTGGTGGTCCAGTGGCTAAGGCTCCACGCTCTCAATGCAAGGGGCACAAGTTCAATCTCTAGTCAGGGAAACTAGATCCCATATGCAACTAAAGATACTGTATACTGCCACTAAGACACAGCACAGCCAAATAAATAATGAATAAATACTTTCAAAAAAGATAATCAAATGCACCTAACTCACACACAGATACTTGAAAGTCTGAGAAAACTCTTAGATAATAACCACCATTGATAAAGCACCTTTCCAGTTTGCCAGCAAGACAAAGAGTATAAAGCCCTTTGTATCACTTTGAATTCACAAAAGGGACATTAAGCAGGTAAGTACTTTCCAATTTCCAGTCATTCTGTATAAGGAGTCCCTGATCACACAGTGCAGCCACGAGGTTGAAGATGGGAACTAAAACAGAGCTGATTCTCCTAGAGCAGCAGGAATTTTGGGGGGGGAAGATAGAGGTTGGTTGAAGAAAGCATACAAGAGACAGAAGTCTTTTCTAATCTATAAAATTACAGCTGCCACCATGCCCCCAGCCTGGGCCAGAATCTAAGAAGCACTTCCCAGTGGAGACCTTGGATAGCTCTCATTGAGATTCTCAACTTAATGGTATACAAAATGTCAAGGGTAACATCTGTTTCACGGGGCTGGTGTGAAGATTTCCATAGACACCAGGCCTCTAGTACCGAGGTACCTAACACATCAGGTCCTCATTAGATGGTGGTTAAGGTCAAAGATCAATTGGGCTTCACGGGTGACTCAGTGGTGAAGAATTTCCCTGCCTAGACAGGAGATGTGGTTTCAGTCTCTGGTTCAGGAAGATCCCCTGGAGACAGAATGGCAACCCACTCCAGTATTCTCGCCTGGAAAATCTCATGGACAGAGAAGCCTGGCAAGTTATAGTCCGTGGGCTCGTAGAAGAGTCAGATATGACTTAGTGTTTAACCAACAACAACGTCAAAGACCAGGCTACTGCCCCTTTATAGACACGAGTCTGAAGCTACTTTCCAACAGCAGAAAAAGCAACAGCAACAAAAAACACTTCTCCTGGCCATCAGCACTAGCTCACAGGCAAGTAGCACACCCAGAAATCAGTTCTTGCTAAAGCTTGTGCCAGTGAGACCTCCAAAAAGAAAGTGGGTTCCCAGTAGGGATGAGAAGGCAGAGTCTAGAAAAAGACTCAAGACCGCCGGGGCTGTGTGCAAGGGAGGAGCCACTCACAGGTGCTCCATTGCAGGGCCTAGGCGTGAGGACACCAGACTCAGAGAGGAAGAGATATAACCACTGCATAATCTGACTGCCATGGGAACAGCAGCTACCTAATTATGATAGAGTAAAATGTTGCTTCTTGGTTTTAACATTTGGAGTCAAGTTATAGGTAACTCATGGAAACCTTTGCAGGGATGAAAGAATGTAATTATTACCAACTCCGAGAATATAAAATTCAAAGGTACAGCTGCCCAAAATGGAAAGGTTGAGTGAAGGAGACACTCCACTCAACAAGAAACAGTGACATTTTTTTTTTTTTAATGAAAGATCCTCTATAAGACCATTGTTTAGACCACAGCAGGAGGATTCTTCTCAAATTCTACCAGGCCTGACCTTGGTGTGTTGAGAAGACTGCAGCTGGCTTTACGCTGTGTTTACTTTATTTTAATCTTAACGAAGTCATGTTTAAACTCTACAAGTGCAGTAGGCATTTTACAGTTCTGGAAAGCTGTCCAATTCTGGTTTGTTGTAAACAGAATAGAAAGGCTTTGATGGTCATTTTAGATTTGTCAGAATATGGGGCTTCACAGCTAAAAAACAAGGGAGTCATTTTCAAGATACATGTTCAATAGGCACAAGTATTCAGAGCCTTGGAGTCCATGAAATATAATCAATTGTTAGACAGCAAAAGCTCAAATCTTGAGTTCTCCAGAAAGGCTTTTGAACTTTGAAAGAAATTAACTGATGAGCATAATTAGCCAAAAAGCTTAAGAAACAGCATATTTATTCTATAACACCCATGGATTAAGTTTAATTACGAAAAACGATCTGGAAATGGTTATTGTTGTTCTGCAACATTTAGTAAAAACAGACAGCAGAGGAAGGACCCCATCACAAGTCTGGAAATCCTGATCAAGGAGATAATACTAATTAGGACTCCCAGCTACTCTGGGAGCCCACAGCGGGTGGCAAGGGGCAATGCCTACAAGCAGAGTCACCTCAGGAAACCAGCTAATGGAGATGGCAGGAAGACAAAAGTGCATAACAGATTACATTTTTAATGAAGAAAAGCAAGCACAGGAGCAACTTATCTTTCCTGACATAGCTGTTTAAGTGACTGATACAGAGTAACAAATAGCTATGTAGATCCTGCCTTGAATTTTACAGATTCAATCCTCTCCTAAACAGCACTGGGAACTAAAAATTCCCCAAGAGCCAAAACAATGTTTTTCATTTAAAATCAGTTTTAAAATATTTTCCCTTACTAGTCTGCAGGGAACATGGAGCTAAGTTCAGATTATTGCATCTATACTCAAATCTGGAATATACCATGAGTCATTAAGTTAAACACTAAACAAATCATTTATCACATGCTCCCCTCCATCTACTCTCCATCAATCTCTCTCATCTCTTACTTGCTTGCAATGCTTTAAAGCATCCCGTTTATTCTTGTGAAGCATGGCTGTCTCACATTTAATAGTTTATCGCTACAACATCTCACCCAGCATGGCCTTGCCTTCTGAGAGGCTCACAACATGACTGATTGATAACATTGCTCATTCTTTAAATTTTATTCAGAGTAGGACTGGCCCAGATCCCTACGATTCTACTTTCTCTCATTCTGTCAAAATAAAAGTGCCTCTAGCATTTATTCATGACTTCAGACACTTCCAGAAACGTCAACATTTCAGATCATCTCTCTTATTCCTATACATTTAAGAGAAGTGTTTCTGTTATTGTCATCATTGTTTGATACAGCTTTTCCCTTTAAAAAAAAAGGGAGGGTGGGCAGTAAAATAAATATCCCTGGGGTGGAAGCAACCCAACTGAAGCATACAAATCAGGCAGTAAACCAAGTGTCAGGCTGACAGAAGGGGAAACAACCAGATAAGTCTGTCAGATTTCATTTAAGTTTCCCAGAAACTAGGAATATTAAAACACAAGAAAGCCAGACATCACGGGGGGAAGAGTTTAAAAGGACTGAATCACCGTGTTGCAATCAACGAAGATCACAGTTAACAGCACAGCATCCCTGAAGCAATCAGGGTTGGGCAGCAGCATCCTGAACCGTGTGTTAACTACTGCTCCTCCCTCACTCTATCTCACTGTCCGCATACCTCAGTCCATCATTGCCTGTGTCCTCCACCCATCCCACCCCTCCAACACATCCCCACATCCCCAAAGAGGAGTAAGCAAGGACCATACTCTTCCATGCTCTGCAGACCCAGGGCAGAAGAACACACCTAGCACACTGTTTTTGGATCTGAAACTGATGGGAAAGCCATCTGTCTGATGCTGGGAAAGACTAAAGACGGAAGGGGAAGGGGTGACGGAGGATGAGATGGCTGGAAGGCATCACCGACTCAATGGACATGACTTTGAGCAAGCTCCGGCATATGGTGAAGGACAGGGAAGCCTAGCATGCTATAGTCCACGGGGTCACAGAGAGCTGGACACAACTGAGCGACCGAACAACAGTGGTATATCTGATGTGTTTCCTGTCCACTGTGCCCAGCCCTTCACTGAGACTGGCCACCTAGTGCTGTCTGCACATCCTCAAAAGACAACATCCATGTCAAGACACCCAGAAGGTCTCAGGGCAGGATGGCTCCTTTACTCTTTCCTGCCCTGTATACGTCTGGTCCCACTGCCCTCCGCTCCGAACTCTTGACCATGTCCTTGACCCGTTCCCAGCCTTGCATTCCTTGCACCTGGTATTTGCAATTGCGTCCACAGTTATATATTCAGCCCTTCTCACCCCCAGCTCTCAGTATCCCTACAGTGCAGGCAGGCAATTATCCGTCAAACGTCACGTGTCCAGAGGCTGCCCACAGTGGTGTGAAGCGAGCATTCTGTACACTTTTATCAGACAACTCAACACACTGTCACGCCTTCATTTTTCCACTGACTGCAAGGTGGCTCACAGATAAATTTAATGTTCACATGGACAAGCCATTTTCACTTAGGTTCCCAGCAGAACAATCCCTTTTCACCTCTGACTTCTTGTCAGAGAAGTCAACCATGCCAGCTGCCACAGTACTTTCTGAAAATAGCCAATGTATATAACTAGAGTATATTTCTTTCCCACTCTGAAGGAATGATGCAGTTTTAGAGGTAGAAGAGCTCTTATCAATCATGCACCCCAATATTTCCCAGAAATCAGTCCCCAGGCTGGCGCTAGCTGATGTTTAATGGTCAGTGATCACCAGAGACACAAGAAGGAGGAAGGAAATAAAGGGCTTTTTCACAATGCTAAACACAATCAAAAGGCAAACTCACGACACACCTACTTTTTCAGTATTAAAATATTTCTTCTTTCATGAAATGATATTAGCAGATGCTAGTTATTTTTGAAAAATATTTATGAAAAATTATAAATCCAAAATAAATAGATTAGCATATAAATAGAGAACACTCATGCACTATCCAGCTTAAACAATTACCAACTTTCTTTAAGTACAGCCTGAAAAATCTAGTAAAAATAGATCTTCATTTTCTGTTTTCCTCTTCCACGAAATCGAAAAGTATGGAAATTATGAGGCTGGGCCAGCCTCTACATTTTACAGATAAAGATTTGGAGACTAGCAGAGATTAACCCGTCTAGAGTTGCATAGCTGGTCAAGAACTAATATATCTGTTATGCCATGATACGGTTTTGGAGCACAAACCAATCCTTTTTAACCTGTCAGACTTTAACTGAGTCACAGCCAAGACTTGAAGAAGACCGCCTTTTGTCCCTGCCCAGGGCACTCCATACACACTACTTGGGAGCAGAGAGAAGGCGATGGCACCCCACTCCAGTACTCTCGCCTGGAAAATCCCATGGATGGAGAGGCCTGGTGGGCTGCAGTCCATGGGGTAGCTGAGGGTCGGACACGACTGAGCGACTTCACTTTCACTTTTCACTTTCATGCATTGGAGAAGGAAACAGCAACCCACTCCAGTGTTCTTGCCTGAAGAATCCCAAGGACGGCGGAGCCTGGTGGGCTGCCGTTTATGGGGTCGCACAGAGTTGGACACAACTGAAGCAACTTAGCAGCAGCAGCAGACACAACAAGTACAACTTAATGAGGAAAACCAATAATCTGTAACCAATGTATACTTTATCTCACACTGTAGCAATTGTGTCCCATCGCTGGAGGGCTCCAGGAACCACTAAATTGTTTCAGCACAAAGATTACTGAAAATAGGTCCATCATTACTGAAAAAAAAAGGGGGGGGTATCTTTTTAGATATCATGCTGCTGCTGCTGCTGCTGCTAAGTCATGGCAGTTGTGTCCAACTTTGTGTGACCCCCACTGGAGTGGGTTGCTGTTTCCTTCTCCAATGCATGAAAGTGAAAAGTGAAAGTGAAGTCGCTCAGTCGTGTCCGACCCTCAGCTACCCCATGGACTGCAGCCCACCAGGCCTCTCCATCCATGGGATTTTCCAGGCGAGAGTACTGGAGTGGGGTGCCATCGCCTTCTCTCTGCTCCCAAGTAGTGTGTATGGAGTGCCCTGGGCAGGGACAAAAGGCGGTCTTCTTCAAGTCTTGGCTGTGACTCAGTTAAAGTCTGACAGGTTAAAAAGGATTGGTTTGTGCTCCAANGTAGCCTATCAGGCTCCTCTGTCCATGGGATTTTCCAGGCAAGAGTACTGGAGTGGGGTGCCATTGCCTTTCTCCTTAGATGTCATATGCATGAGTTAATATACAATATTTGACTTTTTCTTTCTGATTTGCTTCACTCTGTATAATAGGCCCTAGGTTCATCCACCTTGTTAGGACTGACACAAATACATTCTTTTTTATAGCTGAGTAATATTCCATTGTATGTGAGTGAGTGAAGTCGCTCAGTCGTGTCTGACTCTTTGCGACCCCATGGACTATAGCCCACTGGGCTCCTCCATCCATAGAATTTTCCAGGCAAGAGCACTGGAGTGGTGGGTTGCCATTTCCTTCTCTAGGGGATCTTCTTGACCCAGGGATTGAACCCAGGTCTCCCGCATTGCAGGCAAACACTTTACCGTCTGAGCCACCAGGGAAGTACCACTGTATGATGTACCACAATCTCTGTATCCGTGGAGACACAGACCTAGAGAACAGAACTGTGGGCACGGTAAGGGAAGGAGAGTGTGGGACTAACTGAGAGAAAAGCATGGGAACATATACATTCCTGTATGTAAAAGAGATAGCAGGAGGAAATTTGCTGTGTGACACAGGAAGCTCAACCCAGTGCTTTGTGATAACCTAGAGGGGTGGGGTGGGGAGGGAGATGGAAGGGGAGTTTGGGAGAGAGGGGACACATGTATACTTCTGGCTGATTCATGCTGATGTATGGCAGAAAACAACACAATATCGTAAAGCATCCTCCAATTAAGAAACAAAAAAGGTTGTTCAAAGTTCTACATTAACTTCTCATCCAGTACTTCCCTCCCTATCTCCAAGATTATAAGGTAAATTTTTAGTGAGAGAATGACAATCCATACAATAAGGTAAAAAACCAGCCACTAACCCCCTTTTTCAAGCTGTACCATGCCCCCATCAAACTAGCAGACGGAAAAAATATCACATAGCAGTGGAGGTAATAAGACCAGGCAGCTACACTCCTATCTCACAGAACCATGGTTAAAAAAAAAAAATCAAACAAGACAGTATGAAGCAACAATGTTTTAATGTTCTGTAAAATTTTATCAGTGCAGGAAGGTGACCCATTGAGAATAAAATATTTTAACAGACTCACCTAAATTCTCAGTTTATGTGAAGTCGATTTCCCTGAAGCATCTGAGAATCCTTCAGCAGCAATACCTAAAACAGGTATGAAAACCATCAGAATCAACTAATGTTATAGACATCAGTTAAAAAAAAAAAAAAAACCCTCAATCTATACATTTGGTCATTTCCCCCACACTAAGCGCGAAAGGAAATAACTCAGGAAACAATGAATTTCCGCTGCAACACATGGGCTGGGAATTTTCTTGACCAACAGGGAATCGAGGTCCCAAGGCACTTATTTCAGAGACCAACATTACGTTCCAGTTGGCAAAGAAGCAAAACACATTATTTTCTTCCCTGTGATGGGAATGTTTAATGGCTTTAGATTTAAACAAAGATCAAATATATACATTATCCTTCCTGCCCCGACCTATATTTAAAACAAAAATCACAGGCACTGCACTGATTGTTTTTAAAAACAGCATCCATGAGCTCTTGTCTTATTCACTTTTTTCCTCCGTAGTTCCTGAAACCTGCCTGTGAAGCAGTCCCCTCTTGCTTCCACTGTTTCCATCTTACTCCCAGTTCTCTGAGGCACTGATATCCGAGCATTTAGCACCTTATCCATGCAAACCCAATTTGAAAGAGAGAAGAACCATAATCGATCACAGATTATGGCCAACAAAATGGGCCAGCATTAAACATTAAACAATTAATGCTGTTAACAGTTAAACAACGGCCTGAGTGAGAACACATATATGAAACAATCAAACAATCAACATGCAGCCACAGAAACAAGTTTCACATGAAACAGACCAAGTGCACGTAATCTCGTCTGGGTAAGTATGTGAGACTAGCTAATAAAAGATGTCGGCTGGCTGTATGGGAGGAGAGAAAAATCTAGCGCGCGCTCTTTCTCTCTATTTAAAGAGAATAAATTCAAAATAGAATCAAATGAGTACTAGAAAAATATACAGATTAATAGTTTTATAATATTAAGATAGAAAGGCCCTTTCTAAACATGACATCAAAATGTAAAGCTCAAGGACTGAGAGATTTGGCTCGCAACATTTTTTTTTTTTAATCTCAAATACAGGAAAGGCAAAAACAAGTAAAAAATAAAAACAAAAACCAAACAAACTTAGATACTTTGGGTAAAATAAGAAACTAAGTAAAATATTCATGAGTGAAGTCACTCAGTTGTGTCCGACTCTTTGTGACCCCATGGACTGTAGCCTAGCAGGCTCTCAGGAGCCTCTCAGTCCATGGAATTTTCCAGGCAAGAGTACTGGAGTGGGTTGCCATTTCCTTCTCCATTAGGACATAAGTCTGGCATATTTTACAGAGAGAAAAGGGCAACACATAAGCTACTTCTACCCATTTCCCTTGTTTTCTACAGATTCGGTCTAATTGTAAAACAGTATTCTACCTAAGAGACCCTCCAACCGGCCACAGTTCGCCATCCTCCAGTGGATACCGTGGCCACGCAGTATCACATATGAAGACCAGGTGTGTCTTCTTTAAGCCCTGGGGATCAAATCTATCCCAGTTTTTCAGGATACAGTTCAAGGGAGTGAGGCTGGAATTGTTAGCTCCCTTGTCCTGAAGAATCCTGGACGAGTTCCCAAGATGAAAGGTTGTTGCTGAATCACGCAAAGAAGCCGGGATTCTTGGCCTCCGGAGGAGAATTCAATCTGGGGCCAGAGAAGAGGCTTGCTCTCTCAGAGCTTTAGTGTAATAAAGTTTTATATAAGTATAAAGGAGATAGAGAAAGCTTCTGACATAGACATCAGAAGGGGGTAGAAAGAGTGCCCATACAAGAGCTAAAGGAGGGACTTCCCTGGCAGTCCAGTGGTTAAGATTTCGCCTTCCAATACACGGGGTGTGGGTTCAATTCCTAGTCAGGGAGCTAAGCTCCCCCATGCCTAAAGGCTAAACAACCAAAACATAAAAACAAAAGCAGTATTGTAACAAACTCAATAAAGTCTTTAAAAAGGATCCGAATCAAAAAAAATTTCTTTAAGTCAATAAAGAAATTAATACCTCAGCTCAAAATGGATGAAGCAAATTAATAAACTTTCCATGAGAAGAAATAGAACAGTGAATGATAACAAATGCATGAAGAGATACTCAATTATACTAACAATGGGAAAATACAACTTCAGAAAACCGAGCTTTTTTATCTGTCGGACTGGTGATGTCCAAGACTGACAGGAGCTGTTGTTATGGCCACAGCTCACCATGTAGCCACTTTGGCAATTATATCAGCATGTAAAATGGCACACCTTTTGATCTAGCCATCTTTCTCTAAGAATCTACTCAAAATAGATTACTGTGAAAGCAGAAAGATGGATACACATAACATGTTTATAATCACTGAAGACGGAGGGAGTAAGTATCCTAAAGGTCTACAAATAGGAGATGTCAAGTAAACGTGTATTTATAGATGATATTTATTGGTATGAAAAGAGCCATGATACACTTCTGAGTGAATAAAACAGGCAAGACTTCCCTGGTGGCACAGTTGATAAGAATCCGCCTGCCAATGCGGGGAACACAAGTTCGATCCTGGTCTGGGGAAGATCCCACGTGCTGCGGAACAACCAAGCCTGTGTGCTGCAACTCCTGAAGGCTGTGCGCCTAGAGTCCATACTCCACAGCAAGAAAAGCCACCGCGATGAGACCCGTGCCCAGCAGTGAAGAGGAGCCTTGCTCGCCGCAAATCGAGAAAGCTCGTGCATAGCAGCGAAGACGCAGTGCAGCCATAAATAAGTAAACAGAAATTTAAAAATAAAAAGTAAATGACCATGCAAAGTATGACTACATTTCTGCGTGTGCATGCCAGTGTTTCTAGATGTCCTTATACATGCTAGAAGGACGTTTATTAAAACAGTAATGATTGCCTATCTGAATTTTAAAGCATTCCTGCTTTTCTTATGTGTTTGATTTTTATATAATGAGCGTGAATTTTTTTTTCCCCAAAGAACACAGAGGAGCTGTTTTTTAATGTCACGCTTGAGTGTAAAGTAATTCACTGCACAGATTGCTAGTTTCCCTCCGTCACCTTCTCTCTCCTCTTGTAACGTTTGTGTCACACATGTGCTTGCTGTGAACACTGATGAGAAAGGTCCCTTCCTTCTCTCTGGTTCCTGTTCATTCCTGAGGGCCACTTCATCCTTGCCTTACGTTCCTAAGACACACCTCTATCCTTATTATAAATCTCTCTTTTTTTTTTTTTTTCACTTAAACTAGCTTGAGTTTGTTATCTGTGACCAAAGGAACCCCATGTAATACAGTGCTGCTTTTGATTTTCCACCTTCTCAATCATCCATTCCATTTGAAAACAGAACAGTAAATCTTGTAATCACATGAATGAAGATTTGTTGTATACAATGCCATGTATTGTTTATGACCTGCAGCCAAAGGAACTGAAGCAGGCAGCTCAAAGTTAGTATAACAAAGGCAAAAATACTATTCAATACTGCAAGAGATAGAGGAGCTCTTTCCTGACTAACATGAGAACCCATGAAAAGACTATTTGAAAAAGAATAAAAACAAAGGGGACATATTTGTCCAGATGGGCTATTTCTATGGTTAAAATAGTCTGCATTATCATGTTTTAACCACTTTGCAGATTTATTTTTATTGGGTTATATTTACATATGAAAAGCTTTTTTTTTTTTTCTATTTAGACTATAAAATACAGAAATGTATTCCCATAATGGGCCCATTATGTTCAATTTATCTCCAGCAGACAAATTTACTCTTCTCATTGCCCTATCTTTAAAGGTTCAGAAGTTCCATATAATACAAGAATCCTCCTAAGACTGTAATTACAAACCTGGTTAAAAAGCAACAAATATACAAATCCCTTCAGAGGTGTATTGGATGTCAAATACAAATCTAATTAATCCCCCTCAATCTCCCAAAGGGTCCTATCCCCCCCAAAATTTCTCTAGAAGATAGAAATTTATCTCCAGCAGACAAATTTACTCTTCTCATTGCCCTATCTTTAAAGGTTCAGAAGTTCCATATAATACAAGAATCCTCCTAAGACTGTAATTACAAACCTGGTTAAAAAGCAACAAATATACAAATCCCTTCAGAGGTGTATTGGATGTCAAATACAAATCTAATTAATCCCCCTCAATCTCCCAAAGGGTCCTATCCCCCCCAAAATTTCTCTAGAAGATAGAAAAAGGACTATCCAATTTCAAAGACAAGCCACTGAATGTTTAACTAAACATCTGTGCCTCGGCATCACTCAGACAAACCTGCAGGCCACCCAGTGCCCACTGCTGGCCTCTGTTCTGACCACACACACCCTCCTAGGGCAGGGGCACCTTTCTAAGTAGATAGATGGGGGAGCCAGGTAAGTCCCTATTTGAGGCTGAGATGCATTAGGATTTGAGACAGATCATGGCATTTAGGGGAAGAGCAACAGCACAGTGATTTACAGTGACTGATCCTGATTCTGTCATTTATTAGACCTATTAAAAAGCAGAGACATCACTTTGCCAACAAACATCCGTATAGGCAAAGCTATGGTTTTTCCAGTAGTCATATATGGATGTGAGAGCTGGACCATAAAGAAAGCTGAGCGCCGAAGAATTGATGCTTTCGAACTGTAGTGCTGGAGAAGACTCTTGAGAGTCCCTAGGACAGGAAGGAGATTAAACCAGTCAATCCTAAAGGAAATCAACCATGAATATTCATTGGAAGGACTGATACTGAAGCTGAAACTCAATACTTTGGCCACCTGATGCAAAGAGCCAACTCACTGGAAAAGACCCTGATGCTGGGAAAGACTGAAGGTAGCGACTTCACTTTCACTTTTCTCTTTCATGCATTGGAGAAGGAAATGGCAACCCACTCCAGTATTCTTGCCTGGAGAATCCCAGGGATGGGGGAGCCTGGTGGGCTGCCGTCTATGGGGTCACACAGAGTCGGACACGACTGAAGTGACTTAGCAGCAGCAGCAAGAGAAGAGGCCAACAGAGGATGGATGGTTGGATGGCATCACTGACTAAATAAGCGTGCATTTGTGAACATGAGCAAACTCCAAGAAGTAAGGAAGGACAGGGAAGCCTGGCATGATGCAGTTCCATGGGGTCGCAGAGTCGGACACAGCTGAGCGGCTGAGTGATGACAACAATTAGTCACTTGGCCCTGGTTTCTTCCCCTGTAATAATAACGCCAGGAAAAGGGCTGTTGTGAGGACTAAAGGCAGTAATACATCTAAAACAATGAGGCAAGTTCAAGAATCAAACAAAGGGAGATGGCCACTGCCCACAGGCAGAAACTCACTGCCTGATCAGAGCGAGGTCCCCAGAGAACCCTAGGACAGAATATGTCTCTGCATAGGACACTTAACTATTAAAAGTGTTTATTTTAAATATGAATAAGACCCTTCCAATTAAATAGAAATTTATTCTAAAGGTATCAGGAGCCTGTTGTTTGAAGGAATGCTGCCTTTAAGTAGCCTTCTCTAGATCATATGATAAACCTCTTGGCAGCTCCCATGTTCTACCTTTTCTGAAGTATTTTGAGAAGTGTTTATAGATGTGATGAAAAGGCAGAAAAGCTGCTGGCTAAAATGTCTGTCACCAACAGAAGGACCTAACTGTTTTGTTTTGTTTTTTGGCACATCTTGGACCACTTCCTACTTCCTTGTGGAAACTTAGATATAACTCTCCAAGTCCCATGTCACTCATTACCAGAGAAAAGAGAGGAAATACTTAGATACTTCAGATGCAGAAATAAAATGAAAATGGATGGGTGACGTTCCTAACACAGTGCATGGAGCCCAGTAAGCATCTAGTAAAAGGTACATCTTTAAATGATTCATCTGAACAGCAGTAAAGAAGCAAAATGCATATTAAGTAATCTGGGACTACACAAGGCACTTTTTCACCATGAGAGTCTTATGGACTCTTTGTTTTCCACATCTCACTTGGCAAAATCCCCACAAGAATGCAGGGCCAAGTTGAAGGGGGTTTTAAGCCATGAAGAGCCTACGCAACGTATATGGCTGACCCAAAGGAGCCAAGAGCACATCTGTCCTAACATTCCAACCAAAGATGGGAAACAGGGCAACGTGACACTCAAACTTTACCCTGGTGCCATCCACACAAGCACAAAAGTAAGAAGACAGGCCGGTACGGGCAACATCCCAAGTGTTTTTGGTGCCCAAAGTTACAAAAGGGCTTTTATAAGGCAAGACTAAGCAAATGGGCAGGAGAGCCACTAGACTTTAGCCAAACATGAGCAGAATATACTACTCTTAGCTTGAAGTTACCACTAACATTTGACACATTTATTACTAATTGCTCAAAAACAAAATCCAAGAAGAAAGAGACCAACTGTGATGTTTCAGTAGCCATAAAATAAAGGAAAGAGCCAAAGAGAGAAAAGAGGACAAACTGTGAAAACAAAATTCTTCCAACTTCCCAGCTTCCTCCAATTCTACCTCTTGCCAAGGATTATTTTTTTCTCCTCTGAAACCCTGAGAACATTTTCTTTGAAAGCACAGTTCAATAAGTAGAGTCTAGCTCTACTGTGTCAGAAGGTATCTGACAATTCTCTTTTCATGGCTTTCCTTGGCTGACTTTCCAGCTAGAGCCTGGGTCCGGGGGGTCAATATATATATACATATCCTAATCTAATTCATTCCTCCCTCAGTGAAGCCAAGCTCCAAGTACCAATGCTCATGGCCCTCAGAGGTAAGGAATGATACGTGACCTTGATCTCTGCAAGCAGAAAGAAAGGCTCCAAAAAAATCCCTCTGGATGCCTCTTCCAGCAAACCAGGAAGTAAGAGGTGTTACGAGTGAAAAAAGATTCTCAGTATACAAGTGTGAAATGCTGGTTTAAATCAAAGAGTTCCTTTAATGCAGAACATTTTGGACAGTTCAATGTGCTAATGTGGATATAAATAAGAGGCCCCAACCTTATCTATACACAGATTCCTTTACCTTTTGTGGTCTACGTCTTGGTACACATGTCCAGGTCAACAGTTTGGAAAATAACGTTATAATTAGTTCTTTTATGCAAATGACAATTGAAAGCTCACTCTGCCCCACGACACACGCAATGACATGACCCGGCACCATGCCCCTAAAGATCAGGTCACAGTGCAAACAATATTAATGCAAAGTACTGTGAAGCTTCTGTTTACTAGGAGGGTTCGAGAAGTGCTCTAATTACACTGCTTTACCTCCTTCAGTCTTTAGATGATTTTCACAGCTGGACAACTTGAGAAATGCCCTGAATTCCCTGTTGCACTATAATACACTGTTTTCCATCTCTCGTTCATATGTAAGTAAAACTAAAATAGTAACATGAGGTAGAATGTAAGCTTTCACAAGAACAGGGACTCCTCTTGGTATAGAGCTATTCCTCCAGACGTAGAGGACCAGGTACAAGGATGTTCCACAAATATTAACTATTATGAATAAGCGTTAGTCACTCAGTAGTGTCAGACTCTCTGTGATCCCATGGACTGTAGCCTGCCAGGCTCCATCATCCATGAAATTCTCCAAGCAAGAATACTGGAGTGGGTGGCCATTTCCTTATCTGCTATATGAATAAAGTACAGAATAAATAAACTGATATAAGTGTATCAACTCATTTTATGAACTGGCCAAAATATATGCTCTACAGCTTTAAACTGATTTTGAAATGCTTACTGTAAAACAATTTCCTATTTCTTTTCTCAAAAATAGTTTGTTTTGCCTGTTTCATTCCTACTAATATCTCCCATCCTTTGTAAATCCCTCCCGCAAAACCACCCCTCTAAAGTAAAGGATATTTTTCCTTTGACTTTTGGATTAGAAAGAATTTCAATATTCTGATCTTAATGTATAAAATAACCTTTGCAACACATTCAAAAGAATAAATTTTAAAAGTTTTTGCTAAACTCAATTAACTGTAACAAAATAGGATAATGCATTAAAATTTTTTAACAAGTATTTTTTTTTTCTTTAAGGGGATGAGGAGGAAAGAGCAGGAAAAAATTGTTCTAGTTCTCCCTTGAGTGAGTGAGTGAAGTTGCTCAGTCGTGTCCGACTCTTTGCGACCCCATGGACTGTAGCCTATCAGGCTCCTCTCTCCATGGGATTTTCCAGGCAAGAGTGCTGGAGTGGATTGCCATTTCCTTCTCCAGGGGATCTTCCCAACCCAGGAATCGAACCTGGGTCTCCTGCATTGCAGGCAGATGCTTTACCGTCTGAGCCAGGAAAGAGCAGGGAAAAATTGTTTTAGTTCTTCCTTGGTCATTTAAAAAATTAACTAGACCTTTCCCATGCCCATTCCTCTGACAAAACTATTAATGCCAGCGTGTTTCTATTTGGTAATTTTCAACTTTTGGTTAGGCTATAGTCCCTTTTTTTCTTTTATTCACTTTTTTAAAATTAATGTTATTAGAATATCATTGCTTTACAATGTTGCATTAGTTTCTACTGTACAGCAAGGTGAATCAACTATATATGTTTACATATCTCCCCTCTTTTTTGAATATCCTTCTCATTTAGGTCACCACAGAGCACTAAATATAGAGTTCCCGGTGCTATATGCAGAAGGTTCTCAATAATTATGTTTCATACATAGTATCAATGGTATATAGAGATGCATATCCTGATCTAATTCATTCCACCCTCCCATTTCCATCTTGTTGTCCACACACTTGTTCTCTACATGTGTCTCCATTTCTGCTTTGCAAATAAGACTCTCTATGCCATTTTTTCTAGATTCCACATATATGCATTAACATATGATATCTGTTTTCCTCTGACTCATTTCACTGTATGACAGTCTCTAGGTCCATTCATGTCACTGCAAATGGTACAATTTCACTCCTCTTATGGCTGAGCAATATTCCATTGTATATATGTACCACATCTTTTTTATCCATTCCTCTGTTGACGGATATTTAGGTTGCTTCCATGTCCTGGCTATTGTAAACAGTGCTACAGTGAGCATTGGAGTGCATGTATCTTCTGGAATTCTGGTTTTCTATGGGTATATACCAAGAGTGGGATTGCTGGATTATAGTCCCATCTCTTGCAGCAGCCCTAACCTGTGCCACCAGCATGCCAGCCCTTCTCCAGCCCAGAGCAAACCATCTGAGAAAGTCATTTGAGTCTATCCTCAGCTTCCCAACTGCATGGATCTCCAGGGCCCCTTTCTGCACCCCCTCCTCCTCTGGCCTGGCACTCAATGCCTCAGCACCAGCGAGCCCACACTCCACCTGGACCCCTGCTTCCCTGCGGTGCCCTCTGCCCTCCCAACTTCCATGCCTCAAATGGCCTCCGCACAGCCCTGCTCACCCAGCACCCCATCGAGTTCCACCTACTTACTTCAGGGAGACTTTGTGGACCACATCTTTGTTTCTGTGTTTACATGTTCAAATAATCTATTTAAGTGTCTGTAGTCCATACAAGACAGCGAGCTGCCAGAGGACAGGAGCTATGACTCCCCCAAGAGTCCCGCCTCAGCTGACAGCACTGTTCCTAGCACCCATTATGTGCTCGGTAGGTATCTGAAGAATGAGTGAACATGTGTAGTATGATTAATAACTTCGAGACACCAGGAATGAGAACAGGAAACTTTAAGAGACTGGAGTACTACAGCAGCGGGTCAGAACGGGTTCAGGGGGGTGTGTGTGTGTATATGTGTATGCACACCCACACTGAAGAGAAGGGGCACCTCACTCCATGAACCTCCTTCCTGCTTCTTCAAGGCCAAGCCTTCAGTTAGCAAACCCCCACTCCTGCCACCCCGCTTTCCTTTTTCAGTCCCAGGGGTTTTGCTTGATAACTCACTCTCCTGCCACAAACCTAAGTGTCTTTGAGTAGGCCTCTCTCCTGTTTGGCCTGCTGTCAATAAGGGAACTACACCTTTTCATAACTATACCTTTTCCCCCATCTCAAAGCAAAGAAAGGCTTTGAGATTTAATGATTAGAGAATGGTATAAGATGTCCCCCTCTAAGCTATTCCCTCCTAACTTCTAAAGAACGTCTGTTGGCTCACTCCAGCTTGGACCCTGTGGGAGAGCAGAGTCACACAGGGATCCACAGCGCAACCTGATGAGAGAGAGATGATGAGAGAGTCATTTCCTAGGCAGGTTGATAAGAAGTCTAGGGGTCCCCAAGGAGAGACAGGTCTGGAATTCTCGAGGAGGAAGAAAGGACAAACTTTTTTCCCCCCCTACATTCCTTCAGTTCAGTCGTGTCAGACTCTCAATAATGTATCCTGCTTGAGGACAGTCTCTGGAAAAAAAACCTTCCGCCTAATCCTGTTATCTTAAAATGTAAATTATGGGAATAGGTCTAGTGAGGTCTTCACAACCTCCAGACATTCTTTTGACTCACTGTAATATCTAATTAGTTCAGTTCAGTCGCTCAGTTCTGTCCGACTCTTTACGATCCCATGAATCGCAGCACGCTAGGCCTCCTGTTCATCACCATCTCCTGGAGTTCACTCAGACTCACGTCCATTGAGTCCGTGATGCAATCCAGCCATCTCGTCCTCGGTCCTCTCCTTCTCCTGACCCCAATCCCTCCCAGCATCAGAGTGTTCTCCAGTGAGTCAACTCTTCTCATGAGGTGGCCAAAGTACTGGAGTTTCAGCTTTAGCATCATTCCTTCCAAAGAAATCCCAGGGCTGATCTCCTTCAGAATGGACTGGTTGGATCTCCTTGCAGTCCAAGGGACTCTCAAGAGTCTTCTCCAACACCACAGTTCAAAAGCAATTCTTTGGCGCTCAGCCTTCTTCACAGTCCAACTCTCACATCCATACATGACCACAGGAAAAACCATAGCCTTGACTAGAGGGACCTTAGTCGGCAAAGTAATGTCTCTGCTTTTGAATATG
>SJYX01016723.1:160877-257159 GCA_006410675.1 Oreotragus oreotragus | reverse complement strand
TGCTGAAGCCTAGCTTGGAGAATTTTGAGCGTTACTTTACTAGCATGTGAGATGAGTGCAACTGTGCGGTAGTTTGAGCATTCTTTGGCATTGCCTTTCTTTGGAATTGGAATGAAAACTGACCTTTTCCAGCCCTGTGGCCACTGCTGAGTTTTCCAAATTTGCTGGCATATTAAGTGCAGCACTTTCACAGCATCGTCTTTCAGGATTTGAAACAGCTCAATTGGAATTCCATCACCTCCACTAGCTTTGTTCATAGTGATGCTTTCTAAGGCCCACTTGACTTCGCATTCCAAGATGTCTGGCTCTAGATTAGTGATCACATCATCATGATTATCTGGGTCATGATGATCTTTTTTGTACAGTTCTTCTGTGTATTCTTGCCACTTCTTCTTAATATCTTCTGCTTCTGTTAGGTCCATACCATTTCTGTCCTTTATCGAGCCCATCTTTGCATGAAATGTTCCCTTGGTATCTCTAATTTTCTTGAAGAGATCTCTAGTCTTTCCCATTCTGTTCTTTTCCTCTATTTCTTTGCAGTGATTGCTGAAGAAGGCTTTCTTATCTCTTCTTGCAATTCTTTGGAACTCTGCATTCAGATGCTTATATCTTTCCTTTTCGCCTCTCTTCTTTTCACAGCTATTTGTAAGACCTCCCCAGATAGCCATTTTGCTTTTTTTGCATTTCTTTTCCACGGGGATGGTCTTGAACCCTGTCTCCTGTACAATGTCAGGAACCTCATTCCATAGTTCATCAGGCATTCTATCTATCAGATCTAGGCCCTTAAATCTATTTCTCATTTCCACTGTATAATCATAAGCGATTTGATTTAGGTCATACCGGAATGGTCTAGCGGTTTTCCGTACTTTCTTCAATTTACGCCTGAATTTGGCAATAAGGAGTTCATGATCTGAGCCACAGTCAGCTCCCGGTCTTGTTTTTGTTGACTGTATAGAGCTTCTCCATCTTTGGCTGCATAGAATATAATCAGTCTGATTTCGGTGTTGACCATCTGGTGATGTCCATGTGTAGAATCTTCTCTTGTGTTGTTGGAAGAGGGTGTTTGCTATGACCAGTGCAAAATTAAAGAGTATATAATTCCAGGGGGTACTCTTTCTGCCCCCTTCTGATGCCTATGGCAGAAGCTTTCTCTATCTCCTTTATACTTTAATAAAAGTTTATTACACAAAAGCTCCGAGTGATCAAGCCTCGTCTCTGGCCCCAGATTGAATTCCTCTCCTCCAGAGGCCAAGAATCCCAGAGTCTTTGCATGGTTCGCAACAACCTTTCACTGATGCACAAGAAGAGGCAAGTGTTAGTCATCACCCAGCAGAGCATTTCTTTTAGGAAAGCAAGGTGGGAGACTACACCAAAGTGAGCAAAAAGGTTCACCTGAACAGTGGAATATTGTTCAACACTAAAAAGAAGTGAGCTCTCAGGTCATGGAAGGACACTGAGGAATATTAAATGTGTATCGTAAGTGAAAAGCCAATCTAAAAAGGCTATATGCTGCACGATTCCAACCAAATGGCATTCAGCAACAGAAAAGGCCACACTATGGAGACAGTAAAAAGTTCAGCGGTGCCCAGAGGTTGTGGGCTCAGAAGGGATGAATGGGCAGAGTACAGAGGACTTTTAGGGCAGTGAAACTATTCTATGTTAAGCTATTGTGGTGGATACAACTCAATATACATTTGTCAAAGCTGATAGAACATGCAACACCAAGAGTGGACCCTAATGCCGAGAATGAACCTTGGGTGGTTATGATGCGTCATTGGAGGTTCATCAGTTGTAACAAATATGCCCTCTGGGAAGGAATGCTTATTCCGGGGGGTTGGGGGTGGCTGTATGTGTGCGGAGAGTGGGCGTGTAGGAACTGTGCTCACTTTTTGGCCAATCTTGCTATGAACCAAAAAGTACTCTAAAAATAAAGTCTACGACAGTAGAAATAAAATGAGCAAGAAGAAAGGGTGAGGTGTGATGTCATGGATGCCCCTCCCCTTGCCCGGCATTGGTGCCAGGGAAACTCCTATGGCAGAGCCTGGGGAGAGGCTCAGAGTGAGACAAAGGGGGCATGGCTGCAGAAGCAGCGGTGGAGGACCTGGGCTCCCCTGGCCAATGGGAGGGCACTTGCACGCAGAGTAGTGAGGCTGAACCTGGGCTGTCCCACGTGGAGACCCAACCTGCCAGAAGTGACCCTGAGAAAGCCTCCTCCCCCACATTTATTCTCCCTGCCACCTCCATCTTTAACCTGTGGGCTACTCCTCCGTACTAGCTCCTCAAGAATTTCTTCTTCTGTACCGAGATCATTCAACTGAAGAACACACAGAGAGCATACTACTTGGTCAAGTGGTAAGCTATCTAAATTTCCATGCCAGTGAAAAACCCATCAACAACGATGGCATATCCCAGGGCTAGGGAAGGGGGTGGCCTTCCCATAGAGGAGAAATATTAAACTCCTATGAACTCGTTTAAACACTTATTCTTCCAGCCCTCAAAACCTGGCTGCCCAGGTGTTGTGAGCACCATAAAAGCAACAGGAAGAATCAAGGTGCATTGTGGAAATTCATTAGCTTCTGGGCAACTTAAAATAGGCCTTACAGACAAGAACACGGGGCCTTATGGGAGGATGGCTTGGCTAGTCAAGAACAAATTAGCTACTTAGGTATACATAATGTGAAATCAGGGACACTTTAAAAAAAAAATAAGAACTTGTCATCACTTGACGGATCAATAGCTATTGTATACCTCATAATTCATCATTCAAAGGTAATTTTGCTGCCCTCATATCTCTTACTATGTGCAATCTGGTCTTCATGAATGACCACCTGATACATTTTCCAAAAGGCTGAATCCCTCTGATCTTTGTTCCACTGGCCAGTGGTTCTCCTATACATATTCATTCTGGTACATTTCATTCAAAACCAAAATACTCCACAAGAAATAGTTCTTTTGCCACTGAAGTTTCCTCTTCTTGTTACCACACTTCGAATGTCAATCCTCCTGAGCCACATGTGTCCTCCTCCTTTCCCTGACCCGTCATTCCCAGCTCCTCCGTTTCCCAGGAGCCTTCTTTCCATGTGGTTTCCCCTACTCTTGCTGTTCTGTTTTCACAGGTCTTGGTAGATTCTCTGCATAATTTGG
Organism: Oreotragus oreotragus; assembly: GCA_006410675.1. Classification (NCBI taxonomy): domain Eukaryota; kingdom Metazoa; phylum Chordata; class Mammalia; order Artiodactyla; family Bovidae; genus Oreotragus; species Oreotragus oreotragus. Next base: position 254,015 of record SJYX01016723.1, on the reverse strand, counting down.
CCATTCATTATATCATACTGTATTCCTTCCAATTCTGGTTCCACAAGATTCTATAATTTCAATAGGTGAGGTGTCCAGCTATTCCAACAGGTTAGGTGCCCAAGTGCCCAACACAAAGCCTGGTGCCCAGTCACCCACGGCCAGTGGCATCCTGGTTCCCTTACACCCATGTTGAGTGCACAGGGCAGTGTGGATCCTCTGAGCCTCACTCCAGTCCTCTATAAAAGGCAGAAGGAGGACCTCCTTCACAAGCCAACCTAGGGGCCACATAAGCATAAGGCCTGGGGTAAAAAACACCTGTAACCAACACTGACTTTTTTCTCTGAAAGTGTTATCTCTGGGCTCTGGAACTGGAATAAAATGTCTTTAAGAGCAACATCAAGACTCACATCTTTCCTGTATTTCTTCAAGGCATCTTCACATAAAGGAATGTTCAACAGATGATTTTCAAGCTAATGGCACTTACTGTTGGATAATGGATTTCAGAGCTTGTTTTTTTTACAACTTCATGTACCATTTAAATACCTAAAGCTTTCTATTAACAATTTCAAATAGCTAATAAAGAGAGTAATGAATCCCTAAGTAATCATCAGTAGTCATGTATGGATATAAGAGTCACATCATACATAAAAAAAGGCTGAGCAATGGCTGAAGAATTGACGCTTTTGACCTGCAGTGCTGGAGAAGACTTGAGAATCCCTTGGACAGCAAGCGAACCAAACCCTCAATTCTAAAGGAAATCAACCCTGAATATTCATTGGAAGGACTAATGCTGAAGCTCCAGTACTTTGGTTACCCGATGCCAAGAGCCAACTCAATGGAAAAGACCTTGATGCTGCGAAAGATTGAGGCAAGAGGAGAAGGGAGCGACAGAGGATGAGATGGTTGGATGGCATCCCTGACTCAATGGACATGAGTCTGAGCAAACTCCAAGAGGTAGTGAAGGACAGGGAAGCTCATGGAGTTGCAAAGAGTCAGACACGAATCAGCAACTGAATAACAACAACCAAAGTGCTTTTCACTTAGCTCCAACAATTATCAACTCATAGTCACTCTCATTTCGTCCAAACTCCCTCTTATTTCCTTGTGCAAATCTCCCTCACTGGAGATTATTTTAAAGCAATACCAGCTATTATCCCGCTTCAATATAACTATTTTCTAAAACTACAATTTTTAAATCTGAAAAATGCACAAAAAGCCACTTTCACTTAGAAAAAAGAAAAATTCTATGCTTATCCGATAATGTTACTGCCATCTCGTCTTCTCTGTCCCTGTTGCATACTGCAAGACACAGATGACTCAAGACAGACCCAGCAGCTTGAGTTCTGATTCTCGGCAGCACAGGAACTACCTGGGTGACTGTGGGCAGGACAGTCACACGCCCCTCCCTATAGGCCTCTGTTCCCAAGGAGGAAATCAGAATAGGAGGGCTCTGATGCTCACAGTTCACCTGCTTGGGCACAGCTAGAACTTCCCCTTTTCTATGTTTCCTTGTCACTCCCAGCACCAGCTTCACTACCCAGAGTAACCTAGTCTCTGCTGCTGCTGCTAAGTCGCTTCAGTCGTGTCCAACTCTGTGCAACCCCATGGACGGCAGCCCACCAGGCTCCCCTGTCCCTGGGATTCTCCAGGCAAGAACACTGGAGTGGGTTGCCATTTCCTTCTCCAATGCGTGAAAGAGAAAAGTGAAAGTGAAGTCGCTCAGTCGTGTCCAACCCTCAGTGACCCCATGGACGGCAGCCCACCAGGCTCCTCCGTCCATGGGATTTTCCAGGCAAGAGTACTGGAGTGGGGTTCCATTGCCTTCTCTGAGTCTCTACCTACTCTTTGCCAAAAACAGAATTAGCAAGTATTCAGTATTTAAGTAGCAAAGTCTCTTCTAGGAACAAGTTCCTACACAATAACCTTGCATTAAAAAAAAAATTCCATATATATATTAAGTATATATAATAATTATAATATATAAATATATAAATAAATATACAAATTTGTCAAATAAAAAACAGAAACTATAAAGCAGTGTCCTGCTTGACTCTTTCCCCTGGTCTCTGCCTTTATGGAATAAGCAAAAGCAATTCTTGAGTTCCCTCCCTGCCCCTGGGTGAGACTAAGCAGCTAGTCCACAGAAATTACCTGCGAAAAATCACTGATACAAATAGCCAGATGCCTTTGGGGAGGAGGGGTGACTCCCCAGATTCCCCTACTATCCCTTCTAAGGTAACTATGAATTCCCTTGAAATTCTTTTGGACCAAATCCAAATTTAAAAAAAACTACTCACATAATTGTGCAAATTATCTACCTCACTGTGGACTTCGGTACTCAATCTACACTACCCAGTAACATGACTGCTAGTCATTCGTGGCTAGTCAGCCCTTGACTGGTGGCTAATCCAAATCAAGACGTGCAACGGGTATAAAGTCTACCAATTTTGAAGGTTTAGTAAAACAGACTATAAAATATCTGCTTAATACATTCTGTGCTGGGACTTCCCTGGTGCTCCAGTGGCTAAGACTCTGTGCTCCCAGCAGAAGGGGCCCAATTAAATCCCTGGTGGGGGAACTAGATCCTGTGTGCCACAAGTAAGAGCCCACATGTCATAACTAAGACCCGGCACAGCCAAATAAATAAATACATATTAAAGAACAATGCGGGTTACTTATGGATAGCATTAAAAAACATATATAGCAAAGACGCTTTTGAAAATAAACAAGTAAATTCCGTATTACATTTTGAAATGTTAACACTTCATATGTACTTGGTGAAATAAAACATTATAAAATTAATTTCACTTTTTTCAATGTGGCTAATGGAGAATTTAAAATTACATGCATTGTACAATATTTCTAGTACAGTGCTTCACTAGATTCTAATTCCTTTTCACAACAGCAAAAATAGGTTTCATGTTAACCCACCATAACTGGTGTTATTTGAATACAAGCCTAAAGCTAGAATTGATTTACTTGGACTTCTCTTTCAAATTATTTTGTATACTTCCCCTAATGGTTCCTGCCAATTCCCATTAACATTTAAATATTTAAGTGTTCCAGTAAGACAATCACCGCTACCTTGAGCATAAAATATCACGTAATCACCAGATAGACCCCATCAGACTTCAAGTCAAAACATTTAAAGGCTGTGCTATTTAAAAAGCAATTCCCAATCCCTATTTTTTATCTCACAATCAGAATATAACATTTCTTCTGGCTGTTATGACCTTGAGTATTAGAATTTCACTGTATGCAGCTGAGAAAATACTCAAACTCACATTTCTACTATAAGACAAAGGAGAGCTGGGTATACTCCATAAATGACAAGGAGGAAAGCCACTTACCTACCTTCTACTGGTTTTCAATGGATGAAATAATGAACATCTGATTAAACATAGGGTTGAACAGGGATTTTTTTTTTTTTAAGTCAAACATTCTACCTGACCTCTGAAGGTCAGTAGACTTTACAGTTCTTTCTAGCTGTGTTTCTTTGTTATCAGCAGAGATCAGAATAAGTTGGAGCAATTTCAAAAAAGTTTAGCAAAAAAAATTGGACTCCATGGAAACTGACGAACCAAGTAAAACCTCCACTGTCAAGCCTAGCACTATCCACAGGGTGGTCTGCCCACAACTAGTTTGTGACTGGTCTGCAATAACGCAAGTACAGAAATTGAGAGTAAACATTTGGAAAGTTTTATAGTAATTTGACAAAGTATTTATGTTGGTTGACTGTAATAAAAATAAAAGTGCTTATAGTTTATGTCTGTTTTAAATATTTCATCTTTATTGTATTTTTTATTGACACACAAAAGTAGGTCAGCCCCAAACAAATTATAAATTAAATTACTGATGGTTCCTTTCAGAAACACTAATCTAAACCAACCCACCAGAATCCTTCATTTTCTGATCATCGCATTCTTCATGTGTAGGACTTGGGAGTCATAAGGTAATAAAGGGGAAAGGGAGCAGAAACTACATTTTTAGGAAGGAAAAACCACCACTTACAAGACTCAGGCAGAACTATGTCCAAGACACAGCTAGGATTAGGGTCTATAACACTGTCAGGGGGAGCACACTGACCGAAACCACCCACCCTGGCCAGGCACCATTTGTATGAGTTGTTTTACGACAGGAGGTCCTGGTAAGGAACAGGGAACTAATAAGCCACCACCAACCGGAAGAGTTCAGGAAAGATCAAAAGGAGACACCACATGTCTGACCACCTCCCAGAATCCTCCTCTCTGGCATCCATCTTGGCTGAACAAAGCATGCACCACCAAGGACTCTGAGTCAGAATGATTGGCTAAAGACAACCCAGAAACTAATCCCATCTCCATAAAACCCGAGACTGTGAGCCACATGGCAAAACTGTTCTCCTGGGTTCCCTTACTCTACTGCTCTCCACCCAGGTGCCCTTTCCCAATAAAACCTCAACATGCACCACCAAGGACTCTGAGTCAGAATGATTGGCTAAAGACAACCCAGAAACTAATCCCATCTCCATAAAACCCGAGACTGTGAGCCACATGGCAAAACTGTTCTCCTGGGTTCCCTTACCCTACTGCTCTCCACCCAGGTGCCCTTTCCCAATAAAACCTCATGCTTTGTCAGCACATGTGTCTCCTCGGACAATTCATTTCCAAGTGTTAGACAAGCAGGCCCCAGAAGGGGTCCTTCTTCCTGCAACAGAACTACAATATTTCTACCTCTACAATACAGTGCCATTTTTCTTCAATTATAGCTGCTGCTGCTGCTTTTCTTTTTTTTGGCTCTATCACGCAGCTTACAGAATCTTAGTTCCCCAACCAGGAATCAAACCCAATCAGTGGAAGCACAGAGTCTAACTCTTTGTGATCCCATGGACTGCAGCATGCCAGGCTTCCTTCACCATCTCCTGGAGGTTGCCTAAGTTCATGTCCATTGAATCAGTGATGCCATTCAACCTTCTCATCCTCTGTCACCCTCTTTTCCTTCTGCCTTCAACCTTTCCCAGCATCAGCGTCTTTTGCAGTGAGGCAGCTCTTTGCATCAGGTGGTCAAAATATTGGAGCTTCAGCTTCAACATCAGTCCTTCCAGTAAGTATTCAGGGTTGATTTCCTTTCAGATTGACTGGTTTGATCTCCTTGTTGTCCAAGGAACTCTCAAGAGTCTTCTCCAGCATAATTCGAAAAGCATCAATTTTTCGGTGCTTGGCCTTCTATTTTCCCAATTATTCTCCAATCCTATCACAATGTTGAGGTTCTTTTTTTCCTGTTCTTTGATCTTAGTTTTAAAACAATAGTCACTTTACTAAGGTATTGATAAGCCCTAATTTCTACCTCTCCTGCAACATCTTCAGGATTATTTCTCTTTTACTTGAATACTTACGGCAAAAATATTTTCAATGCTGGCTTTTGGTGGTACGTTTTTGAGGGCATATACCTGAACTTATTTTTATTTTGCCCTTCTAATGTTTTTCACTTTAACATTTAAATGATATTGTGCTAGATAGGAAAATTATAGGTTTAAAGTTCTTTTAGCATTTAAAATTTTATTTTTCAGCTGTGTTTCTGCAAACAGAAAAGTCTGATGGCAAGCTTCTTTCTTTGTAAAAGATCTGCTATTTCTATCTGGAAGCATTTAGAGTAGTATCATTGCTTTTGTTAGTCTAAAAGTCACTATATGTATTTGTAGTATTTTTCCTTGTTTCTCAGTCTGAGCCTTTTCAGTTCACAGCCTGTTATTTAAATTTTTGTGACTCAGCAAAGAGTCACATTTTATAGCTTATAAATCATACCTTTATACATTTTAAAGCTTAGTTTGCATTTTTAAAATATTTATATATTTAAAAAATAAAATAAAATCCCATGGATTACAAATCACTTTGTGATATGATATGCAAGTGATGGGTCCTGATTGACTATTAAATTATAAACAAACTCAAGTTCATATGTGGAATGATTACAACTCAACTGAACAAAAATGTCAAGTGTTCATTAAACATGCACAGAAATCAAGTAATGGTGTTTTCAAAAAGTCTTCTAGGTTGAAGTTAAAAGCCAAAATTTTTTAGGTGAGTAAGGAGCTCATTAGTAAGCATCCACCACATACAAAAGGTTCTGAGGGACAGAAAACTGAAGAGGCAGCCTCTAAAGAATTCACAATTGAGACGACAAGACAGATGGGACCCAAAATATCAAGGAGCAGAGAGTTAAGCAGCTTAAGCATCAGATGACTCGCACTGACTGTCACTTCAATTACAATCAATCTCAGACTCCATTTCCTAAGCACTGGGTCATCCCACAGAGAGGCTACTAAGAAGGCTGAGTCCTCCCCATGTCTGTGACCCAAGGTCAAGGGCTGAGAAAGGAGTCAGCATCCAGACACCCACCCCATGGCCTGTAGTCACCAGCTGTTCATGCCCAGCCAATTACTTCCTCTCTAAGTCTCAGTATCCTCATCTGTAAAAAGGGTTAATAATGCATATCCCTCAGGATTATGGGGATGCTGGGTTCTGATGCTAAAAAACTTAGGGATTTGAATTTGTAGATAGAAGGAAAGAAGCCACAGCCCAGAGGAGGAGGGAGACTCCTGGAGAAAGGGAATTATGGGGGAGGCAAAGGAAGCAGCTTCTGCCCCAGAGCTCTTTCCTCACTCTGGACACTGGCCAGGAGAGGAGGGAAGTGGGTCAGGGGGCACCTCAGGGAGCTCCGTTCTCTATGTGGGATGGGAGGGGTGTTCTCTATGAAAAGCGAGTGCCAAGGAGGAGGTGGAGTAAGGGGACTCAAGCAAGGTGAGAAGTCTGCGTGCTTCCCAGAGGAACCTGAGTTGGTGTGGACCAGGGGCTCCTAAAAGGACACCATGTGGAAAGAAGCTGAGAAATGGCTCTGGATCCCAGTGCGTACAGGTGCCAGCCTCAAGCGGCATCCCCAGAGGAAGCCTTCATTCTCCAAGCCCCAGGGCAAGGGCATGGGGGTCCAAGCTCGGGGCCCCAGTCAAAGAGGAAGTGTGAGCAGGGGATTCTAATCGAGTGGGAGTAAAGGAGGAGTTTCCATAGGGAGGTTTCAGTGAGGTCAGAGAGCAGAGATTCATGGTGTCACCAGGGTGCAAAGAAACTCTCAAGAGAGCTGCTATTCCTGGTAAACCAACACCTGCCTTGGGATGTGGCTATGGAAACTGGAAGGAAAGGCCTTGACAGAGAGCCAGTCAAGGGTCAGCTGGGTTGTTAAAGGGCACACCTGCAGTGGGGGCCGGAGCTGCCAACCATGTAGGAGCCTGGGAAGGTGGGAAGACCCACACATGGGGGATTAGCTCCTGGGGATGCCTGGCATTGAGCCTCAGGGACAGCACATGGTGGGGAAGGAGCCACTGGGCAAGGAGGGCCGTGGTAGCAAGAGGTGATGGACTTGCAGGAAGGGCAACTGGGTGGTGGTAGCAGGGAGTCGACCCCTCCTCCAGAACCCGGGGTCCTGGCAGTGTCCTGCCAGGGCAACAGGGACTAAGGAAAGGCAGGGGCTATGAAAGAGCCTGGAATCAGTGTCAGCAAGCAGCATTCCAGGCTCAGCTTTGTCACTCACAGAAACTGCTCGGTCACTAGGTACTCCACTCTCGTGGACTTCCAGATCTCTGGCTGCTACCACACATTCTGGCACAGAAAAGCCTGGCAGAGGACTTCCATCGTGGTCCTGTAGTTGAGAATCCGCCTGCTCATGCAGGGCACACAGGTTCGACCCCTGCTGGGAAGATCCTGCATGCCACAGAGCAACTAAGCCCATCTGCCACAACTCCGGAGGCCGTACTCTCGAGCCTGTGCTCTGCAACAAGAGAAGCCACCACAATAAGCCCACACACCACAACCAGAGAGTGGCCCCTGCTCGCTGCAACTTTTGCTTGAAAGCCCAAGCAAAGCAACACAGACCCAGTGCAGTCCAATAAATAAAAATTAAAAAAAAAAAAAATTTGGCAGCGAGTAGATTGAAAGTCTTCATTTAAGTGTAGGGGAGGAGAGGGGAGGCTTACAGGCCCACCCAAGAGCACATGTGTGCTGAGGAGAAGCTACAAAGAATGTAAGGTACCTGCCAGCTGAGTATCTTCCTTGAGAAAATGACCGTGCCCTGTGTCAAGCCAGAGAACCTGAAAGGAAGAACTCACAGACTTGAAGACAGGCAGGTACCTACTATGTTTCTGCCAGGCCAGGCACTAGGACTAACACCTTCACACATCAACACATTGGAAACAAAGAGAATGAAAGATGGTTTCCAATACCTGTTCTGCCCTTGAATATCATAACTAGATGAAGGAGAGCCCAGAGCACAGCAAAAGGGACTGAGGACACATATCAAGCAAAGGCAACAGATATTTAGTACAAAGGCACTTTTAGGTTTAACATTGATTCGTTTATTTTTAGAGAAGATAATTACGTTTAGGAAAAAAAAAGCTTCAATCTTTTAGAGTTACATACTGAAATATATATAGATGAAATGCAATGTTGAGGATTTAAACTAATCAAGTGAGTGGAGGAGGAGATCTTAATGAAACAAAATGGATTGTAATTAATAATCACTGAAGGGGGGGATGGGTACAGTGGAGCTCCTACTGTGCTTTCTGCTTCTGTAGATGTTTCCCGTTTCCAATTAAAAAACAAAAACAAATAAATGCGAGGCACTACAGGAAGGCACAGGACACTGTAACCTGTGTTAATTTGATAACAATATTGCAACATACTCAAAATTCTGAAAGTATGTTTAAATGATAAACAGGCCTCTGGCTTTAGAGGCAGATCAACAGTTTCACAGGGATGCAGTCTTTCCTGTAAGTTTTCTAAGGAAGCACAACTAGCCGGCTATACATACAGGCAGTCACGCTTGAGAAGGTCCAGGAAATACATCTGCCCAAACAATGTGTCGCCTTGACATCCAAGTTCGGCACCTTCCCCTCCGATGACACGAAGTAAGTTTGACTGATTCACAGGCGTGATAGGCAATAGACTCCTGTCATGCTTTGCTGCCCAGGTGAGGAATCAAGCAATGGAAAGGTGCCAAGTGTCAGGCATCCTCGATGTGACTGGCATCCCCGTCTTAAAGCCACCAGAGGCGTGGCAACAAGTCAGAGAATAAGACTGCTCTAAAAGCTAACAGTCGATAATGTCGATTTGATCAACGGCCTACTGGCCTCACTTGTGTGAGACCCACATCATGACCAGATTGAGCACGACTAGGCTGAAAGAGGACTCGCAAGAAACAGGAGTCAAGGTTGAGGAACTGAACCACCACGCCTCCGTACCCAGCACACACACACCCTTATCCTTTCCACCATCGAATTCAGGACCCTATCCAGGGGCTGAACCTGCGTCTCTCGTGTCTTCTGCACTGGCGAGAAGGGTCTTAACCACTAGAGTCACCTGGGAAGCCTCCTTTTTGTGTTGTCACTTTGCAAAGGATTGGCTTAAGCTGGTGCTTCTCAGCCTCGGGTGATTTTGTCCCCCCTTTCCCAGGTAGGGCTTTGCTTGGGCTTTGAAGCAAAAGTTGCAGCAAGCAGGGGCCACTCTCTAGTTGTGGTGTGGGGGACATTTGGCATTGTTTGGACTGGACACTTTTAGCTGCCACAACTAACTAGGGAGAGTTGCTGCCAGCGTTTGATGGGTGGAGGCCAAGGACATTGCCCAACATGCTTCCGTGTATAGGACCACTCCACATGACAAAGAATTACCTGGCCTAAATATCAATGGGCTCAAGTTAAGAAGTCCAGGCTGAAACAAGTAAAAAGAAAAGTGAAAGGAAGATTCAGACTTGTTCAGAGAGGGAGGGAGGGAGGGAGGGCGGGTAGGAGAATGCTGCTATCTTCTGCAATTCTGTATTTACATATTTCTGCCACTATTCTTCAACCAGATGCGATATTTGATGCCGCGCCCTCTGCTGTAGCTCTTCTTTTGTCCACTAACACGCGAGGGACCAGATACTCGAGAGACTACAACTGCCAAGACCAATATTTGCTCTTTTCCAACGGCCATGTTTACTCAAGATTACTCTGCCCTTGGTGAACTGGAAAGCAACTGGTTGTTGACACACTTGGAATAGAGCCAAGGAATAGTCTGACATCCTTTCTCATGGGTGGCGAAGAGAGAATATGGTTAACAGATGAGCCGTCTCTAAAAACCACCTCAGCTTTTGGATGCAACCCCTTTGAAACCACTGGGAAACAAGTCCTATCAACAGGGCAAACCTGTTAACATTCTCAACAGCACAGGAGACCTTCGAGAAGCAGAAAAAGAACGGCAGTGAAATCAGGAAAACTACACAGAGAGGGAAGGGAGAGGGAGTACAATTATCAAATAATTTAATGGCACTTTGACCTGAAAGAGACAGAAAGGAGAATTCACATCTGATTACTGCTCCATCAACTGTAGTTTTATAACCAGTTGAGACTATATATATATATATATCTTGATTGTAAACCCAGAAATACAACCCAGCACTGACCTCCATGGTGACCAGTCAAAGATTCTCTCCTTGTTCGATTTTTATTATTTACAAAGTGGCCTGTTTATATAATAGATACTTCTGGTAACTGAAATTCAGCTGCACCTGAACTGCACAATCACAGATTTTCTCTCACGGGCCACAGAGCTTCATTTTTCACAGCCATTCATGCCCCTTTAGCACAACAATTAAACTGTGGTGACTTCCCTGGTGGTCCAGTGGTTCAGAATCCACCTTCCAACGCAGGGGACGCAGGTTCAATCCCTGGTCGGGGAAAATCCCACATGCTGCAGGGCAGCAAAGCCCATGCACCACAGCTAGAGAGAAGCCCGCACACCTCGATGAGCGCCTGCACACCGCAACTAAGACCTGACCCAGTCATAAATACATACACACACACATAAATATTAAAAAATTAAACTGTGGCTACAGTTACTACCAACCAAGTTCACCTGCTAACCAAGTTCATGTCACGTGGCTTGACATGAGAAGCCAAGAGATTGTGGACTAAAGACTGTACCAATGCCACACATGAATTCCAACCGCTACCCATTTCAAGAACGTCTGGGCAGAAGGTATGCCTGAGATGGCAATTCTGACATCCTGGCAACAGTGAGCACCCACGCCTGCTGACGGATTCTTTCTCAGTCTCCCATGCCTGGACTAAGGTGGGCTCTGATGCATTCTTTCTCAGCCTCCCCACTTCTGGGAAGGAGCTGAGGCGCTAGACCCACAAGAGTCCATGACTTTAGGGTACAGAGGCAAGGTCAGAGCAGACCCTTTGGTCATTTCAAGAGAACTCACACTCAACCTCCGCATGAAAGGGTTGAATATTGAGCTCTCAAAAGATAAGTCTGTGACTTATCTGTGGGAACCTGTGAACGTGGCCTGATTTGGAAAAAGATTACAGATACACATCCGGACAGTTACTGAGTTGAGATGACCCTTGGACTACACAGGGAAGTCCTAAATCCAGTAAGAGGTCTCCTCATAGGAGCCAGAAGAGAATACACGGAAGACAGAGGTCTGTGCGTGGAGTGCGGCAGCCACCAGGCAAGGAATGCCCGGGGCCACCAGAAATGAGAAGAGGCCAGGAATGAGTCTCCCCCAGGGGCTTCCAAGGGGCACAGCTCTGCCAACACCTTGATTTTTACTTCGGGCCTCCAAAACTATTAAAGAATACATTTCTGATTAGTGAATGAAAGGTGGCAAAGTGTGCCGCTTTGGTATAATGATTATTTTCAGCTGTAGGCAAGGGCGAAACAGCAAATGCAGGGAGACGCTTTCTGTGATCTGCCCTTATCTGCCTCAAGATAAACCTCCAAAAGCAACTGGACTGTAAATCCCCACCCCTGGAGTTTCAGCACCCAGGAGAGGAAATACAGCCCCCCACTTATTTCCCTATTAAGCACATGTACTAAACAGATACCCAGCCCCCTTCCCCGTTATGATGTTGTTTAGTCACTAAGCTGTGTCTGATTCTCTGCTACCCCATGGATTAGCACGCCAGGCTCCTCCATTCTTCACTGTCTCCCAGAGTTTGCTCAAATTCATGTCCGTTGAGTCAGTGATCCCATTCATGGATCACAGCCTTGTCATGGCAAAGAGGCTGTGTAACTCAATGAAGCTGTGAGTCATGCCATGCAGGGCCACCCAAGATGGTCAGGCCCTAGTGAAGAGTTCTGACAAAATGTGGCTCACTGGAGGAGAAAATGGCAACCCACTCCAGTATTCTTCCCTAGAAAACCCCATAACGTGGTATTTAAGCCAAAATTCTACCTCTACCTCTTACTTATTATACCCCTTGTGTATCTCCCATTATACATGAGGCATACATGTCAATAAACTTCTGTTTTTCTCCTGTCTATCATTTATTATAGGAGGTCTCAGCTGAAAACTCAGAAGGGCGGAGAAAAAAATATATTTCTTTCATACATAAGCCATTCAACTTGCAGTAATTGGCTAACATGGTCCCGGGAAGCTACTCCATGGCCCAACACTGGGCCTGGCCAGCCTTAGCATCTCAGAGTGGCCAGGTCAGGGTACACCTGGGCATCTTCCAGAAGCTTCTGCCTGAAATTTGCGAAAAGCTCAGGTAGGCAGGGATGAGGATATGCCTTCAGCCCTGAGAGCCTAGGCCAAGGATGTTTTCCAAAGGATGAGCTCTGCGGAAACACAAGAAAGTGCTTCCATCTGTCATGGGCAGAGCACCACTCCCAAGAAACAACCCCTCCCAAAGGCATTGGGGGTGGGAAGGGGCACACCCACCACCCTGCGGGCCCTCAGATGAAGGGCTGTTCGTCATCAACCACCTCTCCTGACCCTTCCTGAGAACGTCCCACCGGCCATACCACCCAGGTTACTACTTATTTTGGGTTTTGATTTCATCATTTTCTGCCTTTTCTTTAAATTGGTGCCTCTTACATATGTGTTGCTCTTGTTTAGTTGCTAAGTTGTATCTGACTCTTTGCGATCCTATGGACTGTAACTCAACAGGCCCTCTGTCCATGGGATTTCCCAGGCAAGAATACTGGAGTGGGTTGCCATTTCCTTCTCCAGGGGATCTTCCCAACTCGAACTGGAGTCTCTTGCATTGCAGGCAGATTCCTTACCACTGAGCCACTTGAGAAGCCTGAAAATTTTCGTTTAGTGTTGCACCTAAAAAGACATTTGCCCTATTGGTATGCCTCCTGAGAACACTGAAGCCGAGAGGATTTGAGCAGTTTGCCCCCATATTGTGGGTTAGCTGATGGAGAAGCCAGAACTGTGACTTGGAGCAGACTCCAGAGCGCACGTCTTTGCCTTGGGCCTCTCTGCTCTGCCTCCCTTGCGTCCAAAAGACTTGTACTAAGCCCACCCCCACCCCATTCCAGCATGCTCCCTGCCAGGGCCCAGGCAGGGGGCCCCCTGCCTAAGCCTCACTATGGCGAGGTCCCCGTTCTTCTCAGCCACGGCCCAGGCCCCTTCCCTTGACCCCCAGTACTTCATGGTGTTCAACAATAATAGGTACATAAAAACGCTCATGCCCGCTATCAGGGGTTCAGAGAAAATCCAGACAAGAACAGGGAAGTTTAAATGAACAGTTATGTCGCTAGAACTACAGGGGACCAGAGAAGAGGGAATTGCCAAGGTCCTAACTCACACGTGTCATCTTCACCTACAATATGACATCGGCTCTGGCTAAAGTTCATGATCACCACAAAGGCAGGCACCTCACACTCAAGCAAGGTCCTGTCACCCTGTTGGCAATGCTACCGCCCTCCGGGAGCCCACATGGCCTAACTGCTCTGACTTCAGCCTCTCTGTGCTCAAATCCACCCTCTGCCAAAGTTCCAGGAAGCTCAAGGACACATAAAGCTTTACGACCTTTTCAGTCAGTGCTTCCTTTCGGCCAAGCCTTCTGACAGTGCACTTCAGACACCTTCGAAATACCTGGTCCCTTGAGCCAGCAATCACAATGGTGGCAATCTGTCATCAGGGAATACTCTTAAATGCAGAAATGCGTTCATAAATGAAGACACTAAATCTTCCTTCTTCACCCTAATAAGAATCTGAAAACAATCTTTTGATCCAAAGGAAGGAGCAAAGTTATTAACAGGGTTTGATTCTCTTGACTGGATATTAATTACCTAGCTAGGAAAAAAAATGTTGTTTATGAGATTTTGAGAAAATGCTTACTCTCTAATAAATAGAAAAACCAGAAAGCTAAACTGTACTTATGGCATGACCAAAACCAATCCACCCCATGGAAGAGAAATCTAAGGAAGTTAGTCAAAATACAAGTGTTTCCTGAGTGGTGGGGCTCTAGGCGTTTCTCTTTTACTTTTTAATTTTGCCACACATTTTCTATAATGACAATGTTAAGAGCAGAGGAAAAATGAACTTCCTAGGTAAGACGAAAGATAAGGCTCCCACAGCTCCCCACTGCTGCCGCAGTTGTTCAGAAGGACACAGAGGACCCTCCACAAGTGAGTGCTACCTTCGGCCCTCAGTTTCCACAGCCCCTTCCCCCCTGCCCCGACCCTGTGCACCCCACCTTCTAGGCACATCTCATTACTTCATATTCCTAAAAGACTTACACCCTCCACCTCAGAGCTCCACACACTGGTGTGTCCTCCCCCCCCCCCCCCCCCCCCCCCCCCCCNGTGCTACCTTCGGCCCTCAGTTTCCACAGCCCCTTCCCCCCTGCCCCGACCCTGTGCACCCCACCTTCTAGGCACATCTCATTACTTCATATTCCTAAAAGACTTACACCCTCCACCTCAGAGCTCCACACACTGGTGTGTCCTCCCCCTCTCCCCTCCCCGCCCCCCGCAACAGGGAAACTGAAAATACAATGTTTATTAGTCACAGGTCCTAAAAGATATAGGGGCATGCCTAAGATAAGAGAGAGGAAGTACAGATGGGGGTTCTGTCTTTAAAGGAGTGGAGGGGAAAGGTGACTTAGTACTTGAAGAGTTCACTCTATATTGGTGAATTTAACACATAGGGAAAGGAACTAGTGTGCAGGAAGAGAAAAATGGGGTCACTCAAGCAGTCAGTTATCTGGGTTACCCAGGACTCTCTAAAAGGGGTCCTTAGTGCAAGGAGCAGCCTAGATTTTGTCTGATTGTTTAGCTGGTAACTGTTATACAACCAGTAATAGATTCATCTGAGATGCTGAGATGGATGTCTTTGGCAAGATGCCTCAGTAATAGAAACCTAATGTCAGCCACTCACACTATAACTTTTTAAATGCAAAAACATTTCCCCAGTTTCTTAAGGAGAAACTAACTTCCTCAACAAAAGAAGGGCCTTTTTCTGTCTATTAAGATGCTTACAGATCTGGAAAAAGTGTTCTCCCTCTTGCAATAATCCTTTACTGGAGAACACTCTTGAAAGTCCCTTGGACTGCAAGGAGATCAAACCAGTCAATCCTAAAAGAAATCAACCATGAATATTCACTGGAAGAACTGATGCTAAAGCTGAGGTTCCAAATACTTCGGCACCTGATGCAAAGAATCAACTCACTGGAAAAGACCATGATGCTGGGAGGATGGAAGGCAAAAGGAGAAGGAAGAGACAGAGGATGAGACGGTTGGATGACATCACCAACTCAACGGACATGAATATGAGCACGTTCTGGGAGATGGTGAAGAACAGGGGAGCCTGGCATGCTACAGCCCACGGCGTTATAACTAGGCGGACAAAATTTAGCAACTGAACAACAAAAACTAGTAAAGCAAGGGTAATCCAAACAGGTCCAAGTTCATTTGGGATTAATATACAGCTATGTAAGGAATTTAAGGGTGCAACTGTTGCCAGAAAGTGCCCCTCCAGCAATCCAGAAGCACTTCATTAACAAGTGGTATGTTAATTGTTGCTCACATACCCCTGGGCACAGATTCCCCTGAAATTCTCTACTGAGCAATGTCGTCTTAAATTTGGGGCTGATCATATTTCAAAAAGCTCTTTCAGGCATGTCATCTGTCAGCCTAAAGCAATTTATTGTGAAGATACTCTAATGATTTCAAATTTTCCTTAGAATTCTACGTTAGATGACTTCTTGCTATTTCAAACTAATGAAAAATTTTACTGTACCAAAAGAAAATTATGAACACTTCTCAAAATGATATTTATGAACTTTCTTCACCATGGCAAATCAAGGGGAAGTTTGTGCCCTGAGTGTTAGCAGGGACCTCACCCAGCATGCATACCACAGTGTTTTAACACTTATTAGCAGCCTGTCTGGGGTTGCTGCTGAAGCTCTAGTAAGCAGACACACACAAATTAGCAGGTCAGACATGCGCCTCTGCTCTATGAGGCTAACTGCACAGGTGACAAGGGGATATTTATAAGCAATTCTGAGCACATATGTGTCAATGTAGAAAATGCAGCATCTTATACAGTTTGAGAAATTAACATGCTCAGGAAGAACAACATCAAAGTGTGATTTGTAAGAAAATCTATAAGGCATATAATCCAGGATGGGGCCAACCTAGGTAAAACCTGAAGTGGTCACGGAAGTTGCTCATCTAGGTCTGAAATCTTCAGAGATTAAAGAGGAGGGGCGGGGGCGGTAGGCGGGGGGAGTAGTTTGCCATCATGGGAAATAGCCAATCCGATCATCTTTGCTTTCACTGTGAGACCAGACTCTCAACCCCACAATAAAGCCAGGAAGCTGGGCTGCCTGATTCCTACCAGAATGTGACTTTCACTGAGTCTACAGGACTTTCCCCTAGTGGGAAAAAGTCCACCAGGCAAACCTCTTAAGACCCAGGTCTCTGTCACTGTCATGCCTCCCACAAGTCAAGTGGCTACGGTTCTGAGGCCCTCAGACTCCCTTCCTCACCGGTGAAAAAGGAAAAGGATATAGGAATAGGAATAGGCCTGTTTACAGCCTCAACCTCTGACAGTATTAGGGTGTGTGCAATCATTTAAAAAATTCAAACACCATCACTGAATATGTGTATATTGTTATATTTTTAAAAAATGTTCCCTATGAACTAATTTATTGGCTCAAGAAGTAGGAATTGCCTGCATGGCACTTGGTTAGGTGCTAGGAACCCAGGAAAGGTCACANTATTAGGGTGTGTGCAATCATTTAAAAAATTCAAACACCATCACTGAATATGTGTATATTGTTATATTTTTAAAAAATGTTCCCTATGAACTAATTTATTGGCTCAAGAAGTAGGAATTGCCTGCATGGCACTTGGTTAGGTGCTAGGAACCCAGGAAAGGTCACACCAAGCCTCTCCATAGAGCTGTCCTCCCAATCCAGGGGAGGAAAGACCCAAACACAAAGGACTAGAATATAATGCGGTACACAGTGGCAGGGCTGGGGGATTCATCCAGAGTGTTCTGGGGGTAGACTGGTGGGGGAACCAGAAGGAACCTCTTCATAAGGAGCTTCCCATGGGAGCTAGGTGGAGCTGGCTCTGGAAAACGACAGGGGCCACAGCAACTGGGTACCATGTGCAAGAGGGGGCAGGAAAGCCATGATGCTTCTGAAGAAAGGAACATCTCGGGGAGGTGAGGTGAGGGGCGGACAGAGGGAGGAGAGGTCAGAGAGCTGGGCACCACCACCTCTGTGACTGCATTTCACCCTCACTATTCTGCAGTGACCATCACAAACCGCAAGTTAAACATGAGGACTGCTCTAAAGGATACACACACCTCAGTGTTCATAGTGGCACTACTCATAATAGCCAAGACACAGAAGCAACCTAAATGTCCAACACTTAGGATAAAGATGTGGCACATATAGGATACACGCACCTCAACGTTCATAGCAGCCCTATTCACAATAAAAAAGACATGGAAGCAACCTAAATGTCCATCAACACTTAGGATAAAGATGTGGCACATATAGGATACATGCACCGCAACGTTCATAGCAGCCCTATTCACAATAAAAAAGACATGGAAGCTACCTAAATGTCCATTGACAGAAGAACGGATAAAGATGTGGCACGTACATACAATGGAGGATTAGTCAGCCATTGAAAGAGAAAGAATGCCATTTGCAGTGACATGGATGGACCTGGAGGGAGTCTCAGGTGGCTCAGTGGTCAAGAATCCACCTGTCAGTGCAGGAGAGGCAGGTTCGATCCCTGGGTCAGGAGGATCCCCTGGAGGAAGAAATGGTAACCTACTCCAGGGTTCTTGCCTGTAAAATCTCATGGACAGAGAAGCTTGGTGGGCTACAGTCTGTGGGGTCACAAAGAATCAAACACAATTGAGCAACTGACCACTCACACAGGGATGGACCCAGAGATTGTCATACTGAGAAGATAGAGAAAGAGAAATATCATATAATATTTCTTATATGCAGAATCTAAAAAGAAATTATATAAATGAACTTACAAAACAGAAAGAGACTTTCAGACTAAGAGAAAGAACTTACGGTTGCCAGGTACGGGAAGGATGAGAAGAAAGGGTAGTCAGGGAGTCTGGGATCAACATGTACACACTGCTATATATAAGCTGGATAACCAACAAGGACCTACTGTATAACACAAGGAACCCTGCTCATTGTTATGTGCCAGCCTGGACAGGAGTTTGGGGGAATGGATCCATGTATATGGATGGCTAAGTCCATCTGTTGTCCACCTGAAACCATCATAACGTTATTAATCAGCTATATCCCAATAAAAAATAAGAAGTTTAAAAAAAAAAAAAAAGCACTGCAACCCAGACATTGGGACTCAGGCAACTGTCTCAGCAACCCCTTGCTGCATAGTTACAACACTCCTGGCACATGTAAGTTACGTAAGAGATAAGACAGATGGGTAAAAACAAACCAAAGTGGTTTCAATAAAAACACTTTTTTAAGATCAGAAGTTGTCAAGGCTATCACAGAAACATATTTATGTAATATGGGGCTTAGATTGGCTCTAGAGAAAAATAAAATTAGAACATATCATTAGTTTAAAAGGAGATCAAATGCATCCAAACCACTAGGATGCAGCAGGTGTCACCAATTTGAAGATTCATAAGACACCGTCCTTGGCATCTAACAGAGGGGTGGGGAGTAGGGGCTCAGCACAGGAAGGAGGAGTAGGGGGAGGCTTCTCAAGGGAGAGGATGTTTAAATCTGCAGATTGAGAAGAGAGGAGAAGAAAAGGGGAAGGGATGGTGGGATACTGCAAACAGGAAAGTTCGTGAGAGGGGATAGGAACCTGGCCCAATAGGAAAACCGCAAGCCAGAGGGTTGGGAATATTCCAGAAGAACATGAGGCAGCTGATCTGCAGACTGAGGACGGCAGCAGGCCACTGGACCTGAACACAGAGAATGGCACTCTTTTGCAAGAAAAGAGACTTTTTTATATAAACATTTTCCTCTACCCCATACAAAGTGTTTGGCTCACTGGTGCTTGGAGATGGAGGCAGTGGTTCCTGGAATATCAGAAGCCTGTGTGCACTTTCTGCAGGAGAGGGTGAGGCATTCAGCCACAGGACTCCCTGGAGGACTGTGACGTAAGGTAAACTCACCTGGAAAATGGTCCCCTGGCAGAGACCCTAAGGAGGGCCTCAGAATGACTCCGCACAAAGCTCTCTCTGGCTCCTCTGGTGAATGCATTAGCAGTTCAGGAGAGGGCTTAAGGAAATGCAGACACACCCGCTCAGGAGGGGCCCAGTGGGGCGGGTCACATTCCTTTGAAAACAGGGCCCTGCCGTAATTTGTGTAATCAGACCAGAGATTGGACAGCCCAGCTTGGCTTCCCATTTACTACAATATCTCGCTCCTGCCCAGGAAACCCCACCCGGGCTTTTGTTTGGAATTCTTGTTCCTTGATTAGGTGTAAGCCCTGTTACTCCCGCCACTCCAAAGTAGCATAGAAGTCTGATGGAGCAGCAATGCACAGAGCAGGCGGAAACCCTCTTCTGTGAATCAGGCAGGCGCGCTCTTCTCAGTCATTTTAGAATGATGATTTCTTTTTCATTCCCTACTCAACAGAGGAAGGTGGGGGAAGCAGGGAGATTCTGTGCAACTGGAAAGACAAATCGTTTTTGCTCTCAGTTTAGAACCACGCGAGCCCAGGGGACACTCCTGGGCTGCACACAGAACCTCTCAGTGCCTCCTGACCTGGAGGCCTGGTACATCTCTGTATTCAGCTAGTGAGAGGGGATGAAGGAGGCCAAGCCCTGTCTGTGCACCACATCTTTGCAAAGTCTGCAAAGTCTTCCTCCTGGCAGGAATGGCAGAGCTGCTGCTGCTGCTGCTATCTGACCGCCTTCCTTAAGCAGTTCAGCTGGGATCCAACCCCAAGGGCAGGCTGAAGAGCAGGGCGGGGTCAAGGGCCAGTCAGAAGATAGATTCCAGAATGATTGACATTCCTTACAAGGAAAGACAAAATTTATAAGTAAATTTCATTTCAAAGCAGCAAATATTAGAATTGGCAAAAAGAATATATCATTTCATTAGTTAGTAAATACTCAGGCAATGTAGGAAGGCCTATCCTGTGGTCTGTCCAACCTCAAGTACCATGGGCCTACCTAACCTGCCCTTCCCTCCACAAAGCCTTCTGGGGCAGGGGCGGGGGTCTGAACCTAAGGCAGCTAATCCATCATCAGGTCAGGGATCTCACATTTAGGTGATCTGGCTCTAACAAGCCAATTTTGGACTGTCCCCCAGTCATTCTGCGTCTTTCTAGCTGATGGAATCCTAGCAGGGAGGTTGGAAGGTTAGAAGTCAGAAAAGCCAGGACTGGACCTTGCAAGTTCAAGTGCACGAAAAGAGGATCAAGGACACCTCGAGCTAGGCTCAGAGATGTGGGAGCGCAGAAGAGCACCTTGAGTGTCTTAGCCCAACTCCCCTGAGCCTTGGACATCCTATTCTTCCCATGGAAACCTTCCCTGTTGACCAAACTGATGTGAACGGGTTTCTACCACAACCAAAGGCCCTTGCCTGAAATATTTGCCCAATGTGTCTCCAGTGCTATTTCAGAGCTAGCGTGGCAGGCAAAACCTCTTACTGGAAAAACTGCAGAATGTGGCAGCATAGCTGCAAGAAAATGCTAGTGAGATAATACACAAAGTCCGGCTCAAAAACGGGCAGCATAGCTCACTCTAGGTCAGATTTGCCAGAGAGCACTCCTTAGGAGAGAAGGGACTCCACCTTGCCCAGGAAGAACAGGAAGGGTGTATCTGAACACGGAGGACAAAGCTGATAATCTCTCTGTGAACAGGACTTCATTCTAATTCCTCTGGGCTGCAGCCACATCCGCTGGCCTCAGTCACTTAGACTGTAGCCCACGCAAAACAGGGAGAGGTTCTGCTGGCGAGCTCTCCTGCCCTGATTTTTGGTGATCTTAGTGAAATACAGCAATCCCCTGGGGTAGGCTATTTAGTGCTCTCTGGTTAACAACTGGCCTACAGGCTGAAAAGCAAGAGGCAGGTCAGGCTGCTGGGGAATCCTGCCTCTAAACTCCTCCCAACCTGCCTTCTGGTTCACATCATGAGCAGAAGGGCAAGGGGATGTTCATTCATAGCAGTCCAAGTGGAATCAGGAACTACATCCTGAACTTGTGGGAGGTATTCAGGGATGGGGATGGGAGTGGAGACAGAAAACAAAGATGTCATAGCACGTCCTTAAGCAGCTTTTCATTTCTCAGGAAAGATGACTTGTACACAGCGGACCTAATCACAAGCATGCACACACTAACTGCTCACACTAAGTGCACACACCAACTCCGCATAAAATAGATGAAATCATTTCTAAATCCTGAATTCAAGGGAATTTTCATTAAGAAGTACAACTGAGTCGGAATATGAAATACTGTAGTTACGTAGGCAAGATCAGTATTACTGTAGAAACATGATTTAAATGAGTAAAATGAATGATAATGATGGCTTTCAAGTTGTTGTTGCTTTTTTTTAAGCAGCCAAGTGTTTTCTTTAAATGTAACTTTACTCAGAAGCCAATTAGCAAAGTCGATTCATAAAAGCAGAGCTGCTGTGGTTGAAATGGGGGCACAAGATCTGGAGCTCCTTTTCTGTAGGCTGCTCATGGGCCAACATAGCTGGAAAACCCTTCCTGTAAAACACTGGGGCTGATGTCTTTCAAGCACACGTGGTAATTTTAAAGTCACCTAGTGGAAGTGTGCTCANATGGGGGCACAAGATCTGGAGCTCCTTTTCTGTAGGCTGCTCATGGGCCAACATAGCTGGAAAACCCTTCCTGTAAAACACTGGGGCTGATGTCTTTCAAGCACACGTGGTAATTTTAAAGTCACCTAGTGGAAGTGTGCTCAGGTAGCGGAATATACTTGCAAAAAAAAAAAAAAGGTGATTGTTTACAAGGTAAGGACTGAGATTTTTATTTTAACTGAGCCTGTGGTTTTAGTTTTAACTCTGCCCGTCTACCTCTGACAACCCAGAAACTTACCCCTCAACCTCAGGGAAGGGCCAGAATCCTGAGCTAACATTAGAAACCTTGTATGTCACTATCTGCCTCTTACACATCTGGTTCTTAAGTCTAAACTCACTCTGTTCCTGCACAACCTCCAAAGTCCCTCTGAATCTAACCTTCAGTAGGGATTTTCTGAATTTCAACCCTTCCAGTTTATTCTCAGGGCATACTGATAATGTGGCTCTGAAACTGTCACATTCTGGGATGCAAACCCAGCCAAAACCCTGCCTGGGACGCGAACCCAATGGGGGCACAAGATCTGGAGCTCCTTTTCTGTAGGCTGCTCATGGGCCAACATAGCTGGAAAACCCTTCTTGTAAAACACTGGGGCTGATGTCTTTTAAGCACACGTGGTAATTTTAAAGTCACCTAGTGGAAGTGTGCTCAGGTAGCTGAATATACTTGCAAAAAAAAAAAAAAAAAAGGTAATTGTTTACAAGGTAAGGACTGAGATTATTTTAACTGAGCCTATGGTTTTAGTTTTAACTCTGCCCGTCTACCTCTGACAACCCAGAAACTTACCCCTCAACCTCAGGGAAGGGCCAGAGTCCTGAGCTAACATTAGAAACCTTGTATGTCACTATCTGCCTCTTACACATCTGGTTCTTAAGTCTAAACTCACTCTGCTCCTGCACAACCTCCAAAGTCCCTCTGAATCTAACCTTCACTAGGGATTTTCTGAATTTCAACCCTTCCAGTTTATTCTCAGGGCACACTGATAATGTGGCTCTGAAACTGTCACATTCTGGGATGCAAACCCAGCCAAAACCCTGCCTGGGACGCGAACCCAAGTCTCTGACTCCTGCACAACCTCCAAAGTCCCTCTGAATCTAACCTTCAGTAGGGATTTTCTGAATTTCAACCCTTCCAGTTTATTCTCAGGGCATACTGATAATGTGGCTCTGAAACTGTCACATTCTGGGATGCAAACCCAGCCAAAACCCTGCCTGGGACGCGAACCCAAGTCTCTGGGACTCAAACCTGGCCAAAACTCATAGTCTTCCAGCTGAAGTCACACACCTGGTTTTAGGACCTAGTGAAACTCAGGTTCTTGATATCTCAATTCCTGCACAACCTCCAAAGTCCCTCTGAATCTAACCTTCACTAGGGATTTTCTGAATTTCAACCCTTCCAGTTTATTCTCAGGGCACACTGATAATGTGGCTCTGAAACCGTTTACCTTAGTCTGAGACTTGAACTCACATTCTGGGATGCAAACCCAGCCAAAACCCTGCCTGGGACTCAAACCCAAGTCTCTGGGACTCAAACCTGGCCAAAACCCATAGTCTTCCAGCTGAAGTCACACACCTGGTTTTAGGACCTAGTGAAACTCAGGTTCTTGATATCTCATGGCAGAAAGAATTTAGTGAAAGACAAAGTGATAGGTAAGAAGTGGATTTATTTAGAGAGAAACACACTCCACAGACAAGAGTGNTCATAGTCTTCCAGCTGAAGTCACACACCTGGTTTTAGGACCTAGTGAAACTCAGGTTCTTGATATCTCATGGCAGAAAGAATTCAGGGAAAGACAAAGTGATAGGTAAGAAGTGGATTTATTTAGAGAGAAACACACTCCACAGACAAGAGTGTGGTCCTTCGCAGGGGGAGAGTGCAGCCTCAAAATGCGGTGCGGTTAGTTTTTATGGGCTGGGTAATTTCATAGGCTAAAGTGTGGGAGGATTATTTCAACTATTTGGGGAAAGGGGTGGAGAGATTTCCAGGAATTGGGCCACCACCCACTTTTTGGTCTTTGATGGTCAGCCTTGGAGCTGTCATGGCAACTCTGGTTGTGCTGTTTAGCTTGCTGATGTGCTACGATGATCATATATTGAGAATCAAGGTCTAGTCGAAGGTAACTTGTCGGCCATCTTGGACCCACTTGAGTCTAATCAGTTTAAGTTGTGTCCTTGGGCTATGTCATTCCTTCAAAGGTTGTGCCCCATCCCCTCCCCTCCTATTTCAGCTCCATCTGCTCAAGGAGAATATGACTATTATACCCCAAGATTTCACCCCAACTTGTGTCTATGCCCCCTCTGGCTAGACCCCCTCTACGAACCTATGCTCTCCAAAAATTCTGATCATCAGGCTCATGTAAGTCAGCCTGGCCCAAAGCATGTTCCCAGGATTGGTGCAGAGGTCCTGTGGACCAGAAAGTCCTCAGAGCCTCCTATATGCTGTGAGTTCCTTACAGGAGAATCAGGAAGAGCACCTCAGTGCATCAGGAACATTTCATGTGTGTGGCATATTCCACATCACTGCCATGTCCTTTGGGAAACATCAGTGACTTAAACATTTCCTCCAATTATAGTCAATTTGATATTTTCTCATAAATACTTTCCTCTAAAGATAACTAAATCAGAAATATGTGGAAATGAGCCAACGAATGGTAAATTACAAGTAATGTCCCATTAAAATGAGGAAGGTGACAAGAATGCATGCTATTTCTACTCAATATTTTACTTCACCCTCTAACTAATGGAGAGAAATGAAGTAAGATAAAAATACTAGGAAGGAAGCAGGATTTCTTCATTTTTTTGCTAATGAAATGCCTGTCTGCCTAGAATCTAGTCAATTATAGATGGCCAGATACAGTAACCATTTAGAAAATGCCATTCAAAAAAATTCCAGTCATTACCAAGAAGGGGAGAAAGGGAGGGAAGGAAAGGGGGGAAAAATACCTAGAAATAAACTTACCTATAACAAATCAATCTTAGCTTAAATCTTATTGAAGGACAGTAAACGAAGATACAATAATGGAGATAACTACCGTTTCCCAGATGAAATAACTCAATATTGTTAGACAGCAATTATCTCTCTCCCAGCTTAAAAAAATCAGTATGACCCAACCAACAGAGCAACAGGATATTCTATAGAACTTAAAGCTGATGCTAAAGTTTAATTGGAATAGAAAAAGCTTCAGAATGACTACGTTTTTAAAAAAGACGGGAAAACTATCCTGACAAAACTAAACATGCTGTAAAGCTACAGTAACTAAAATGGTGTGACATCATCACACAAATAACTACACAGGATACAAGAAACAAGCACAAAGATATCAAGGCAACAAGAAACCTGTCATTTAAAGTAAAACCAACAAACTATGTGACACATCTTTATTTAGGAAAGTAAATAGTCACATAATAAAAATGAAGTTACAAGTCTACCACTGTCAGTCACAAAAACAAATTCCAGGCAGGTAAGAGGCACAGATGTAAAAAATTATAAAGACAGAAAAAAAAGAAAAAGTGAAGACACTCACTGATATATTTACAAAGCCCATGAAACAAAGAAAAGCTTACAGATGTGGCAACACTACAGTTAAACCTTCTACATTGTATAAACAAAGCCAAGGTGAAGGTGAAGGTGAAGTCTCTTTGTGACCCCGTGGACTGTAACCTAGTAGGCTTCTCCATCCATGGGATTCTCCAGGCAAGAATACTGGAGTGGATTGCCATTTCCTTCTCCAGGGGATCTTCCTGGCTCAGGGATCGAACCCAAGTCTCCCACATTGGAGGCAGACGCTTTAACCTCTGAGTCAAAGGCAAAGACATGCAAAAAAGAGACGTTATTTACAAATGATATTTTGAGGAAGGCAACACGATTAGTTTGATCTATTACTTTTTACTCTCAAAGTTCTTATCATGTTTAAGTATTTCTTAACATTTGAGAACTCAAATATTGTTAATAATACATATTTAAACTTTTTTTAACCAAAAAAAGTTAATATGAAGGAGCACTTCAAGTAAACCCTTTCATAAATTTCACAAATTAAAAATTAGTACAGTAAAAAAAAATTTGTTTGCTATTTGTCAGGAATAAAAATAAGATGACTGTGGGCAATTATCTAAAATATTTTCCCTGAAACATTTTCCTTAGTGCCTCTCCCATAGATATTCTGGAAGAGAAACTATGCACTCAAGTGGGTGTGCCTCTTGGTTTTTTATGATTATCTGAATGCCTGCATGAGTAAACAATCATCCCATAAGTAAACCAAGATTCTCCTAGGGAAGAGACCCTGCAACTCCCAATTCCCTGAAACATTTTCCTTAGTGCCTCTCCCATAGATATTCTGGAAGAGAAACTATGCACTCAAGTGGGTGTGCCTCTTGGTTTTTTATGATTATCTGAATGCCTGCATGAGTAAACAATCATCCCATAAGTAAACCAAGATTCTCCTAGGGAAGAGACCCTGCAACTCCCAACCTGTGGGAGGGATGTTCTCTGTTCTTTTCAAAAGGGATAGATTTTATAAAACTAAAGAGTTCTATGAATTTTTCATAGCAAATGATTGTAAAAAATAAAAATTGTTTTAATCCATATCTCTACCAAATCCTTTTCTCCACACCTACAAAGAGACCTGCTGGAGTCTTGCTCAAGTGCTGAATATGGAATCAAGGTGCAAAGCTACCATGTAAAAGACAATACAGGATTCCCAGTCACTCCAAATAGTCTCTGTGGGCATGAAACTCATAAGTGAGCATCAGATGTCTTTTTTCCTCTAGTCATGGTGAGGGGAGGGGTTACAGAATCACTCTGACACAAAAGTGTTCCTCACATTGTAATCATTCCAGGAACATCTGTGTACTAATTAGTATTGTGCATTTTGCCTGATCCTGGGCAATGTTTACTCACTGGCATCCACTGATTAAGTACTTTTCTATCAGGAAATTCAATTACTTGAAATCCTCCATCAAGCCTAGTGATTTTTAAAAAAATCATAAAATTCCAACACTGAATCTATGTTGTGTTCTGTAGCTTAGGCTACTGGCAAAAAAATAAATACAAATTAAATTAAAAGACATTTATCACAACCTCATTGCTTAGCACAAAAATTAAACTATCACTATTAAACAGAAACATCATTTATGTAATTTTTCCTGACAACTTAAGTATTTTATAAATAATGGGAAGCATTTTTTACACCTAAATTATATGAAGTAATAAAGCATAACACAAAATAGGCAAATATTCAGTTTCATCTGTATTGAATTATGGGTATAAAATGCATTTATTTTCATGTGTGTTTATTAAAAGCCTTGAAATGACACATACCAAATTCTTAACACTCTTTAGGAAAGGGTGGGGAAGAGCGAGAAGAAGAGATATTTTTACAATTTATTTTCTAGGTATCTGTATCACTTGAATTCTCTAACATGTTCAATTTTGTCATTTTAAAAATAGGAAAAATGCAGAATAATACTGGCATAGATGCACCGGAAACGGCACTGTGCTGAATTGCTATGGCACAGTAAACTGGTACAACATTTTCACCAGGTATGTAACGGCTTTAAATATGTTTGTGTCCGTTGACTCTGCAATTATTTGTTTTACCATTACCGTGGCTATCTTAATTTTTATAAAGCAAATCAGTGTAGGTTAACATACATATCACATCAGATCTTTAAAATATAGGCTTTTGAAATGTAAGCTAGACAAGTAACAGTAGAGTTGATTCTTGCTATTTGCAGTACTTATGTTCTGCAGTCACCACAAACATTGAACTAGTCAATACTTAGCTATTGCTTCAAAGGGGAAATCCAGGGTTAGGTTCTTGTGCGCCTCCAGTCACAGCAGTTTCATCAGCTCATCAATACATAACCCTGTGTTATGTGTGTCTCCAGACAAACAGATAGATGGATAGATCTGACTGACACTGAACTCATGGCCAACAGCACCAGCATTCATGCCTCAACGAAGCTTACATAAAATATCCCTGTTTTCTCCATAAGGCACATTACAGCCTTCCTGTGCTTAAACACTACACAGCACTATACTTAGGGGCTGTTTGAAATGGCAAAATCACCAATAAGAAGCACAAAAATCTGAAAAACGTGGCACTAAATAGACCATGAAAGGGATACTTGTTTACAGACTGGGAGTTGAAACAAAGCACAGCATCACCTTGTTTGACCTCAGCTGGGAACAGATGCATCAGGTGACTCAGATTTTTTTTGCCTCTCTGCACATGTGTGTATCCAAGACTAACTGTAAAGGAGCCAGGAGTATTTATTTTAGGTTTACAAATGAATTTTAGCAAGTAGACAAATTTGCAAATATGTAATCTTCCATAATAATCAATTGTACGCCTTTTTCTTTATTAGATGGAACAATATTCTCAAAAGATTAACAGCAGAGTCGAGAGAGATCCATGAAAAGCTTTCTCGTCTCTGCTCGGTGCTTCTCAACCAGGTGTGATTTTGCTCCCAGGGGACATTTGGCAATGTCTGGAGACAAATGTTGGTTGTCATGGTTGGGTCTAGTGGGTAGGGAGCCAAGGATGCTACAAAACACTAGGAATGTACAAGACAGCCTCCCAACAATAGGATTATCTGGCCCAAATTATCAATAGTGCCAAGAATAAGAAATCCTGTGCTAAGTGACCTTTATCTTTACATCTATCAAGATACACATTAATGCCTAAACAATAAACAATTAAATGTTAAGGACAAAGCAGTTCTCCTATTTTGGAGAAGGCAATGGCACTCCACTCCAGTACTCTTGCCTGGAAAATCCATGGACGGAGGAGCCTGGTGGGCTGCAGTCCATAGGGTCGCTAAGAGTCGGACACGACTGAGCGACTTCCCTTTCACTTTTCACTTTCATGCATTGGAGAAGGAAATGGCCACCCACCCCAGTGTTCTTGCCTGGAGAATCCCAGGGACAGGGGAGCCTGGTGGGCTGCCGTCCATGGGGTCGCACAGAGTCGGACACGACTGAAGCGACTTAGCAGCAGCAGCAGCAGTTCTCCTACTTTATTGGCGCCCTTTTACTTTCAAGCTTAATCACATGCAACTGAAGGGGCGTCCCTCGTGGGTCAATGGTAAAGAATTCACCTGCCAACGCAGGAGACACAGGTTCCATCTTTGATTCGGGAAGATCCCACATGCCGCAGAGCCACTAAGTCCACATGTCCCAACTATCGTGCCTGCGCTCTAGAGCCTGGGAGCTGCGACTCCTGAGCCAACGTGCTGAAACTGCTGAAGCCTGTGCACCCTAGAGCTTATGTTCTTCAACAAGAGAAGGCAAAGCAACGAGAAGTCAGCGTACCGCAACTCGAGGAGACCCCGCTCACCACAAGAGAAAACCCACACAGCAATGAAGACCCAGGGCAGTCAAAAATAAGTCATGAATAAATGCAACGGAAAACACAAAACAGTTATAAGCTATATTGAGAAGTACTACTTTTCCCATCATTTCCACTTGAATGGGGAAACTCCAACAATAACACAAAACATGGCACCAGCCTTAAATTTTACTTCTGTTTCAACACTTGGAAAGTAAAAATCATTGCTGTGTAGGTAATAAGAAAGTATAATCTGTCGTATACTGCTCATGAGATAGAGAAGTACACTTACTCCCAGCAGCTTTCAGATTAAGTTACAAGCCTTTGAGAAGGTTCTTATAGTTACCCTGTCTGAGGAAGAAAATGAAACAGTCTTACGGCTTAATCATTCCATGAAAAAAGGCCCATCTAAGTGCCCCCCAAATATCCTTACTGCACACTGAACCCATGTGCCTTTAATATTATATATTTATTCAGTCTTGAATCAATCATATTTTTAAATAGTGAATCAAGCAATTTGTAGAGTGGCCTCCAAGGTCACTCAAGAGTATTTCAAAACCCCTGAGCTAACTTAACAAGGATAAATAATTCCCAACTGGGAGGCAGACTGGTACACTAAGAATTGCACTTGGAGTTTGGAACCTGAATTCTTGGCTGCGTGAGTTTAGAGTCAAGTGATTAATTTAAGAGTCTTTTATTCTGGAAAGATGTTTCAGCACAACTGTGTGAAAATAAGGCCAAGATACTGTTTCCTGTCCTAAGTATGCCCTGCTGGAGACTACATGCTCTGCTGCCAAATGCTTTCAACTTCCTACAGGGTCCTGCTGACAGCTCAGACCCAGAAACCCTCTATCCTTCTGCAACTTGCCTGGCCACCCTCTCAGGCTCCCACTCTTCCTCTCCTCCGGCCTACATTTGCAGCCCCACACCCACATACCACACTCCAGGCCAGGACTCTTCAGACCACCAGGATCAAAACCACCCAAGGAGTCAGAGATTAAAGTGTGATTCTCGGCCCACATTCCTGACCTACTAATTGAATCTTGGATGGAAGAGTCGGGAATCTGTATGTCCACTCCACCTCCCACTTATTTAAGAACGATGTAGCCCAGCCACAGAATAACACCTGTGGCTTCCCAAAAATGTATCATTTTGTCTTTGATTTATTGATCACAATTTCTATCGCCTGACTCTATCCCCTAAGCCCACTTTCAGCATGCTAGTGGAGCTAGGAAATGTCATCTGTTGTTAATACATCCATTTGAGACAAATACCTCTTTTCTAAACTTTAATATGCTATTTATGATATCCACCACATAAAATCAGAATTGTGCATTTACTGGCTTCCACAACCAGACCGAGAGCACAAGGGTAGCGATTATGCGCCATACCTAGCCTCATCCCCATTTGCAAGCACAGTCCACAGCACATAGCAGTTCTCATTCGTTGAACAAATGGATGGATGGATGGATGGATGGCCTGTCTCTTAATGGCACTACTGAACTTCAGTAATTTAATATAATTTGTGATTAATGTTAATGTGAACAATCCCAAGACTCAATTGAGCACCTCACCCCTCAGAAGAATTTTGAGTGAGTGGATCATCTCTCAGAGAGCCTCACAGGAAAAAGAGGAGAGGTACTTCTCCGGAGCCATTCAAATTTGGCACTCTGTAGGGTCTTCACAAGTTGGCTAGCTGACTGAGCAAGTTTACTCCCAGCGAGGAGCAAAAGCCGACAATGAAGACGAGAAGGAAAACTGGTCACCAAAGAGCTTTTCTGGGCATGAGAAGACCATAGTTAAGGCCAAGGGTAAACATTCTTATCATCAAAGATGAAGACAAATCTGTAATTAGCCCAAATGGATCAGCCCACAGGATAAAGTCTAGACTCATTCAAGGTCAATTATCCTGGGATTCAAAGCTGTCCATAATTTACAGGTGGAATGGACTTTTTTTTTTCCCATTAACAACCCATTGATCAAACCTCTTATTCACTTCCACCTTTCTAGATTTTCCTTTGGGAAATCACTATATAGCAGCCTCAGGATTTAGGCGCTAGTGGCCCTAAAAAATGAGTCCCAGAGGTTGACCCTTTAGTATAAGCCACTCAGCACCATCTCATCCCCATTCTGACTAATTGTGAGATGAGCAGAAACTCAGGCCTAAGTACAAGGCATTGCCCTGGCTGCCTCGATGGTTAAGACTGGGCCAGTCAGAAAAAGCTCAGGTCTTTTATTTGATGGTATGGATGTGAACAAAGAACCACGTAGCCATGCTGCTGGCAGCCATCTTGTGAACATGAGGAAATCTAAGGAAATCTTAAGGACCAGCTCTGCAACTTGAAAAGTGGGTCTTTTCCCCCATAATCAAACCAAGGAGTTTTCCAGTTTAAGCTAACTCAGGTTTTTCTGTTATCCAAAGCATCATGATGCATGCCCATTCCTACCATTCAAGTTGCTCTTTCCCTTTTCTCTTAGCACAAACACAGATCTGCTATTTCAAGAGTCTGTATATTGTCCACCAACATAACTCATTCATTCCCACCTCCACACCTCTGTGTGTCATTTATGCCTCAAATGTTCTTCCCTCATCTCTCTTATTCAGATTCGGTCTGGTCTTCTAGACCCAGGCTGGCATCCTTATCTCTCTAAAGGCAGATATCCAGAACTATAGTTTTCTTATCACCTCTGAACTCCTGATCTTGAGAACACCATCTTTGTTAGTTGTCATCCATATCCCAACCTTACACTTTTTTTAAAATGTTTTTATTTTTAATTGGAGGATAGTTGTTTTACAATACTGTGCTGGCCTCTGCCATATATCAACATGCATCAGCCATAGGTATAGATACGTCCCCTCCCTCTTAAACCTCTGGTGCTCTGTGACAACCTAGAGGGGTAGGAGGGGGTGGGAGGTGGGAGGAAGAGCCAATCTTACACTTTTAATGATCCTTTTAACATTTTATCCATTTTAAAAATAGAGTCGCAAACTGGAATTCAAGTACTCTGTATTTTTCAACCCTTTCTGAACAGCCTCTTGCACAATGTCTTATGGTTCTCAGAAAACCAATAAATCTCTCCAGGCAAATTCAAAATGTGATTTAAACCTCTAAGTGACTGCCAGACATACCCTCTTATTTCACAAAGCAACACAGAACATAGCAAGGAATTTCGGCATTACACAGTTGGCCAGGGTCCCATCACATTTCACAACCAGACTGGCAGTAACAGCTGGATGAAGATGAGAAATTCATCAGCTGCCTCCCCATGTGCAGATCACTGAAGGCCTTCCAGTGAAGATGCCGACTGACACTGCAAGTTCTAAAAAGTCAAGTCCCAGACCTTCAAACACCTGTATAAAAGTCATCCTAGGGGCAACACCAGACTAGAAAACGGGAAAGCGCAGTCCAAGGCGTTCACAGAACAACAGCTCTGATCACCTCTAGGCCTTTCATATCCTCTTTCGTGCTTGAAGTCTTAGGCTCCTTTAGAGCACCCAAGGGTGCATCTGTAAGAGTTAAACGAGAGTCATGCGGTAAACAGAGACTGAGATTTATCCCCCTTCACAGTGACAGTTAGGAGACAGTGAGTACGGTGAACAACGACATCAGGATCCAGGATTATTTCCACTGAAGATGACAACAGAAAATGAGAAAAAGGGAAGTGTGTATGTGCGTTGTGTGTTCACACACAAGCAGCAAAAATGCGGATTCAGCCAAAGGACCAAAATAGTCCTGGCCACTCCAAGTTGACCCTTTGGTGCGTGGCGTGACAGGTCTCCTGCACAAAGATTTTGATGCTCCAGTTAGGGTCTATATAATATCACCTGACCATGTTTTTCAACAGGTTATAGAAAGGGAAAGGTGCCTGACAAAATTTACACCCACTATAAATGATCTATAGCAACAGCTTTCTTATATGTATATACCCCTAATGACTGAGAGCTTGGTGCCAGTTAATCCTCCCCTCCTAGAGACTAGTGGTTGCTTTGGTTTCTCAGCTCAATGGCCAGAGTCATCCATTCAGTACTGCTGCTTCTCTCTTTTTCCTCCCTGTTCAACACTGCCTCCTCTGCCTATGGGTTCTGAAGAGGTTCACAGATTGCATTTCATTGACCAGCCCCTGCAGACAATGTTACAGATCAAAGGCTTGTCAACTGACACATTCCATGTCTTCTCACAGTCTCTGCATATCACAAGAATTACCTCGAGGAATTCAGTTCTACTAGTGGCTCAAGTTTGCAAATGCTCTCAAAATTGCCCTTTATGGGGTCGCTAACAGTCGGACAGACTGAGCGACTTCACTTTCACTTTTCTCTTTTATGCATTGGAGAAGGAAATGGCAACCCACTCCAGTGTTCTTGCCTGGAGAATCCCAGGGATGGGGGAGCCTGGTGGGCTGCCGTCTGTGGGGTCACACAGAGTCGGACACTACTGAAGTGACTTAGCATTGGGGTATAACCAATTAACAATGTGAGAGTTTCAATTGAACACTGAAGGGACTCACTTAGCCATACATATAAATGTATCCAGCCTCCCCCAAACTCTCCTCCCATCTAGGCTGCCACCTAACATTGACCAGAGTTCCAAGTGCTATACCACAGGTCCTTGTTGGTTATCCATTTTAAACACAGTAGCAGCACTTTTTGTTCTAAAGAGATCCGCCTTGGCTTTGTGGTCAGTGACCAACCTGGTTTTGCTTTTCTATCCATGGTGCCAAGATGGTTTCATGAACTATCGCTGGCCCAGACTCTCCCTGGATCTGTATGCTAAGAAGGACCCTCTCTCCTATTCCCTAGACCGGACAGAAAGAACAAACCTTACGACTAACTGAGGTTAGAAATCCTGTCTCCTAAGAAGCCAGCCTGGAACACCAGTCCTTCTGCTTCTTTCAAAAAAATCTCCCTAGCTCACAGCTATGGGCCAAGAAATGAAATGACCAGAATAGGGCAAAAGTAGAGGAGTAAATCCAAATAGCTGCTGTTTCACCAGGGGAAGAAACCAAACCACCGCCATAAAAATCTGTGCCCACACTTAAATCCCTTTTCTGAATACCACAGAGGCAGATTAGCCATGCCCCAGTGCAATGGTCTAGCTCTCTGTTAAAGGGGAAGTCCCTGTCCAGAATCTACTTCAATGATGCCATGTGGTTTTCAGCAACTGCTTTTCTTTATAATCAAGAAGTCAGGAAAAGTGCCCCCTCAGAGACGTGGGAGACTGAAGTCCATGCCTGCTTCCTTCCCCACGCTGTGTGCCAAGCAGACCAGCCACATCTCCTATCAGAGGACCTGCTCTTGCCATAAGAAGCACAAATGGCCGCTCCCCTCTCAAGCTTCCAGTCTTTCAGAATGTTCCAGCCCCACCTAATGTCCTGCATGGCTGGTGCTACTGCTTCACAGAACCAACAGAATATGGAAACAACATCCCTTAGACCTGGGATGCACAGATAGCCAAGCCTGTCCCTGGTAGTCTTCCCAAACCATATTCCAAGATCTGACAGGATCATTCCGGGACACAAACACCCTCAGCTTCAAGCTGCTATTCTGGGTATCCATTCAATATTTATTGAGTGCCCAGCTGGAACAAGGTACTGTCAGTACAGCCCAGCCAGGTTAGGCCTGCACAAGGGCTCACCAGCACACCCTGAGTGGCATGAATTTCAGGGCTCTGTCCAGGAAAAGGGAACTATTGTCCTTTATTGATTTAGTTCAGCATAAAAGGATACGCAAATTTGCAGATTTGCAGGCTATGTTATGTCTGGAATGCCACCAGAAAATGTGGAAACACACATACACACACACACACACACACAGTAGGGTAAGACATAACGTGGCAGCTGCAAGATTAAAGAGAGGCTTCCTCACTAGAAAGGTTTCTTATCCTGTTAACCTGCCTTTTCCCCACTGTTTAACTTTTCTCCTATAAAGAGAAATGTGGACTTCCCCCAAATACCTTAATCATTATTGCAACAAGTAATCTGTGAAAGGAAGAGCAAAGAAATGTATTGTTTTCCATCCCCCGTTTTCCCATACACATCAGTCAATAAAAGGAAAAAAAAAAAACACGTGATACACACAGTGAACTGCTCCCTGAGGTCACCCCCAAATCTCCACCGACTTAGGCTATTAATGCAACGACTATGCTGTCCCTGCTGATACGGGGACAAGGAAAACTATAATAAAGCTAACTTTTCCTGATAATGTTTCTGTATTTCTACTACAACTCAGCATAGAAATAGCACACAGTCACTTTTTTTGGTAACTCGACTCAAACTTGCTTTTAAAAGGTCCTTCTCCAGAGAAGAGTAGATGATCACAGGGCAGAGGGAGAGAGGGTGTAGGATGGTTTGGTGGCAGGTAAGTTAGGAACAGTTGCTCCAGAAAATGAAAAACGTTCCAAAGCAGATCAGAGCCTAGAATCTTTGCAAGATTATGAAATTCACGTCTGTTCTTTTCAGGCAAATATGACCCTTCCTGTCCATAGTGTGCAGGTTTTTCCCCAGGTGTCTGGAGATAAGTTTTTTTTAGAAATACATGATAAACCTCACATTTTCCTTTCTAGTTATCATCACGTATCATCTTTTGGAATGACCCATAAAAAGGTGGTTGAAAATACAGATGCCCCACAGGAGGCATGGACTATACGTCCTGAGAGTCTGGAGGAAGGGGTGCCCTAAACTCCAGGAGGTTGAGGCTAGTATGGAAGAGATATAGAACTAGGCTTGGACCACTCAGTGCATACCTGTTACAGGCAAGAGACTTCCACAATATTTTTGAAGGTCTGGAGAAATAAGGAACATTATTTTTTCAACTTTCAGGTATATAATACAATATTGACTATAATCACCTTACAGTACATTAGAGCCCCCATATTTATTTATTTTGTAATTGGAATTTTGTACTCTTTGATGGATATCTTCCTATTTCTCCCACCTGCCAGCCCCTGGCAACCACCATTCTATTGTTTCTGTGAGTTCTGCTATTTTAGATGCCATGAAGTGATATTACACAGTATTTCTCTGACACATTTCACTTAGCATAATACCCTCAAGGTCCACACCTCCATGGTTGTCACAAATGGCAGGATTTCTCTCCTTTTCATGGCTGAACAATATTTTATTGTGTATATGTACACCACATCTTCTTTATTTATTCATCAAGGAACATTTTGAAGGAATCTGAAATCTGGATTACTGAACATTGAAGAACAGATTCATGGAGAGATTAACCCTAAGAACACATATACTTACAATAAAGAAAACGATAGATAACTTTTCGTATGGAGCTTGGAGAGAGAAGGATGACCCACGACGTAGCACAGGGAACTCTGCTCAATATTACCTAACAGGGAAAAGAACTTGAGAAAGAATAGATCCAGGTTTACATATGCCTGAATCACTTTGTTGTACAACTGAAACTAATACAACACTGTTAATCAAACATACTCCAGTATAAAATTTAAAGTTAAAAACTGAGACTTGGTGTGACCTCTCAGTTACCTCTTAGACTGTGGGGACCGGAAGGCCATCAGATTCCCTGAGGGCCAGATGGATCGCAAAGTTCTCACTGGCCTTCACAGCAGCTACAGGCTCTAAACGTCACTCCCCTAAGGCCCTATCCTGGGTTCTTATTCACTCGAGTCCGCCTGTAGCTGCCCTATGGCTCCCAACAGTAGAACTGAATATGGCTTAAAGTATGTATTTTTGTGATTATTTTCATTAAGTATTTGCTAAGGGCCAGGCATGTGTCAGAACTCCATCTTACATCTGTCTTACCATTAGTCAATGCTTATCTTTTCCAATAAGCCCATAAGGGCAGAGGCCATGTGTATACTGTATATTGTTTTAACTGTAGTCCCTGACATAGAACCTGGCACGACAGGTACTCAGTAAATACAGGGTGAATTAATCTAGACCAACCCTCTTATTTAAGAGGTGAGCATATTGAGTTTCTGAATAATCAGACATATAACCCAAGTCAGACTCCTGGAGAGTGACACGCAAAGGACTACGGCCTGAGACTTTCTGAGAAGCAACACTGATAGTGAGGGTTATCAGCCATCAGTTAATAATTACCTAGGGGAAGCAGCTTCAAAGGAGGTTATCATTTGGATGACAAGGTTCTGGGACTGGACGGAGTACTATGTTCAAACCCCAGCACTCAGACTTCCCCTAGTGGTCCAGTGTTAAGAATCCACCTGCCAATGCAGGGGACACGGTTTCAATATCTGTTCCGGGAAGATTCCACATGCCCCAGGGCAACTAAGCCCGCGTACCACAACTACTGAGTCATCACCTAGAGATCACGGTCTCAACAGGAGAAGCCCCCGCAATGAGAAGCCCGCACACCACAACTCGAGAGTAGCCCCCATTCTCTGCAACTAGAAAAAGCCCAGGGGCAACAACGGAGACCCGGGGCAGCTAAAAAAAAGAAAACAAGCCCCAGCCCTGTCTCTGCAGTGAACACCAATGAATGGCCTCCCAGCACTCATTTCCTTCTCACTTCTTTCTAACAGACAGCCTCTGCTTGTATTTATGCTTCTCAAGAAGTTGACATCACTCCTCAGCTGCAGGACATGTGCTCTAAAGTCAGAACAAGCAATGGAATCCTTTCCCCTGGCCACAGTGATCCATTTAGGGCAAACACATGACCTCAACCAGTCCAGCCCTTGTGAATTTCAAGACTTCTGCTTGCAGTGCCGGTTCAAAGTTGCTGGCTCTTCCTTGGTTGATGGAATGCTCTAGAACTCTGAGGCTATTGTTGCTTCCATGAGCTGAAGGCAGAATGAAGGTGAGGCCTCCCATACAGAGAAGAGGAGAGCTGGTCTAGTGGCTAAGACTCTGCATTCCTAATGCAGGGAGCTTGGGTTCAACCCCTGGTCAGGAACTAGAGCCCACATGCCACAGTGAAGACTGAAGATCCCACACACCACAATTAGGACCTGGCACAGCCAAATAAATAATTAATTTTAAAAAAGAGTCCTGTAGACATGAAACTAGATCCCTAATGCCAACATGAATCTCGAGCATATCCCACCACTTTATTTCTTAGTCCCAAAACCACTAAAGACCCTTCACCATTTCAATCAATCTGTGGTAGATTTTGGGTTGCTTACAACCCAAAGAATCCTAGTACATACTAGGTGTGTGA
The DNA here is from genome assembly GCA_006410675.1 of Oreotragus oreotragus. Taxonomy (NCBI): domain Eukaryota; kingdom Metazoa; phylum Chordata; class Mammalia; order Artiodactyla; family Bovidae; genus Oreotragus; species Oreotragus oreotragus. Next base: position 215,462 of record SJYX01016723.1, on the reverse strand, counting down.
CACTGGAAAAGCAAAAATGGAGGTAATGTTTACTTCGAAAAGGATATCTTACAAATGAATGGCAAGCAAGAACTTACTGCCGGGACAAATCTGGCACTTAACAAGTCCTAAATACTCTTTACTTCTTATGAAGGGATTCACCAGAGTTCCTCTAAATAAGTCTTTCCACCCAGCATATTAAACAGTCTGTTTACAAATAATCTACAACTTAGCAAAGCATCTAATGTGGCCACAAGACACAAAGAGGTTGAAAGACACTGACAATCAAGGCTCAATACAAAATGGAAACAAATATCCTTGAAGTTATAATAAACATCTATACAGTAATGTCTACAGGCTCAGGGAGTGATAGACTTCACTACTGTACATACACATGTGTGAACAAAAATATGATGCCAGGAAAATCTAATGTTTGCAAAGCATTTCAAGAAGCCACCCTCTGTATAAAAGGGGATGTTATCAATTGTGCTGTCTTCAGCACATTCTCTTCCCATTTCAAGCCCCTGTTAAACCTCCCCACCCTCCCTACACTCCAACACCCACACACAATAGGTACCTGGGCCAATATGGTTCCAATCAAGCAGGCTGATCCCTGTGACTGGAGGGTGGGGGTTGTCAGCAGAGGTGGTTTTTCAGGTGAGATGAGGCCAAGGAAAGAAGTCACGTAGGCTTGTCCTTGCAAGTAGCATTCAGGGTCAAAACCAGAAAAGCTGGATTGTCCAAAATCCACAGGGCAAATTCCAGGCCACAAACAGAAGACAGCAAAAACTAACAGACAGGGGAAGGAAAGGTGAAATTTGGCCAAGACAGTAGGCAATAATAGCAATAGTCAATTGTCACCAAGCACAGCGCTAGGTGAGACGTTTAGTGTTAGATTTCTTTTCAGTATCACAAAAACTGGTGAAGCTCTTGTTCTCCCTATCTTTGAGATTATTACTGAATCCTATTTTCAGGCCAGAAAAGGAGACGCAGACATAAACAACAGAATTTTGGTCACAGTTGGGAAGGGAGAGCGTAGGATGACTTGAGAAAGTAGTAATTAAAACATATACATTACCATATGTAAAACAGATACCCAGTGGGAATTTGCTGTATGATGCAGGGAACCCAACGCCAGAGCTCTGTGACAACCTGGAGGGGTAGGATGGGGAGGGAGGTGGGAGGGAGGGATATGTGTACATACCTGTGGCTGTTTCATGTTGAACTATCATGGAAACCATCACAACATTGTCAAGTAATTACCCTCTAGTTAAAAATAAAATACAAAAAATAAATAAATAAAAACACCAAAACCCACGAAAAGTTCAGTGAACCTCATTACCACAACACAGCTACAAAAATCTACTCAGAGAGACCCTTGCTTGATCTGTACCCACAGGACGCACTGCTCACCACTGCCCCACACCAGGAGGGCCAGGAAACCACCAGTAAGTCATTTCCCAAGCCCGGGTGAAAAACTGAAACTCTTTAACTCTGCCATCACAAACCATGGCCTGTTTCGTCAAGCCTGCGAATCTCCATTCACCTGGGCAGGTACACAGTCCAATTCTGTTCTGTAGTGAACGGTGATCACAGCACTGATCGACAACAGAGCTGAGCTGCCGCATGTCAAAGATCAGGGAAATCTCCAGTCTTTATCTTCCACCAGAAATTCCGCTAGGGACAGGGGTACTGGTACTGCCTCAGCTCCTGGGTGATTTTCCCCACAAGTATATTAATTTTGTCCTTCCTACTAGATCATGCACTGTGACCTGGGAATCTACTGCTAACCCCCGCTTCAGGATCAAATCCAAACTGATGCCCCCAGCTAGAAAGGCTCGCCACCTGCGGCACTTTTTCTCACCTCTCACATATGTCACCACCCCTAATACCCCAGAAACACTGAACATCTTGGAGATCCGAAGTACAGCTCCCAGCCTTCTCCAAGGATTTTCTCACCTTTTGGCTGAAACTTCATCCCTCCCCAAAATCACCAGCTATGGCTGACATTCTTTTCCTCGCTTCCAGAAAGCTTTCTGGGATAACCTTTTTGTTATCTGGGTTAACCTTTTTGTTGTTCTTCAGTTGCTGAGTTGTGTCTGACTTTTGGCGACCCCATGGACTGCAGCACGCCAGGCTCCTCTGTTCTCCACTATCTCCCAGAATTTGCTCAAATTCATGTCCATTGAGTGATGCTATTTTAAGCATCTCATCCTCTGCTGCCTCCTTTTCCTTTCGCCCTCAATCTTTCCTAGCATCAGAGTCTTTTCCAATGAGTATTCCTATAAAGCCGCATCCATCTCTCACTCTCTGCACACCTACCCACATCATTTTATAGTGACTCCCAATTTGATTAAGTACTTTTTGAGGGCTGGGAGATTTAGCTATTTTTTGGTTTTATTTTTTTTATGTTTAATGGAAATCTGAGAAATAATGATGACTTTGTCTGGACTGAGTTTGATGAAGAATATTTACATGTGCCTGCCCAATGACTAGCTAGAGGTCTAATAGTTATTTCAAAACATGCTTCTGTTCCTTTTTTAGTCTCCAGTGCCTAAAAGAGGCACACAGTAGGTCTTCAGATAATGTTTATTGAATCAAACAAGCCAAGGAAAGAATGAGATGATGGCCAGATGGATAGCAGGGAACACACCTCAAACATTTAAAATTTTGTCCACAGCACTTCATGGCCAGATCTAGATATATCTGATGCACCAAGGTAATGAGCCTTTTGGGTTAACACCCAACAGACACTGTGCCTCCCTTCCTTCAGCTCCTCGGGTACCCACTAATCCTAGTGCTCATTCATTTGACAGACAAGCTTGTGCTCACCCTGCTGACAGTTTTTACTATGATGCTGAATTTCATCAAAACTCCATCAGGCCCTTGTCTGAAACTGACTGCAAAGTCCTCGTCTCTTGAGCATCCCGCTCCCACTAAAGGTACACTATTATCTGGATCACTTTAGCTGCACTTTCTGGACCTGAGCCCTCAGCAGCAAATTTCTTAGGAATGACACCATTACCACCACCAAAGCTACTCAAAGCACAGTGGGTTGTCTTACCTACCAATCATACCCACCATCCAAGCTTGGCACATATAACAGGACAACCCTCTCTGTGCCCAACATCCTACACAGATAAAAACAAAAACGCTAGAGTCTAAAATACAACACAAAAGAAGACACAAATTTGGATTTCCCTAGTGGTTCAGTGGTTAAGAATCTGCCTTGCAACGCGGGGGACATAGGTTCGCTCTCTGGTGGGAGACCTAAGATGCCACATGCTGAGGAGCAGCTAAGCCCACACAACCACAGCTACTGAGCCCATGTACTCTGGGGTCTGCAGGCCACCACTAGAGTCCCTGCACCACAGCAAAAGATCCCACATGGCGAGACAAAGACCACGTGGGCTGCAACGAAGGCCCATGCAGCCAAATAAGCAACAATTTTAAAAAGTAAAAATCCTTAAAAATGATAAAATAAAATGTGACAGAAATGAACATGTATCTACGAAACAGAAGCAGACTCGGATATAGCGAACAGACTGTGGTTGCCAAGGAGGAGGGTGTGAGGGAGTGATGAAGTGGGACTTTGAGGTTAGCAGATGCAAAATATTATATATGGAATGGATAAACAACACGTTCTGTTGCCTAGCACTGGGAACTATATTCAATATCTTGTAATAAGCCACAACTGAAAAGAATATGAAAAAGAACATATATATAGTAAATCAGCTCTACTTCAATAATTTTTTAATGCTCCTGAGATAGTGCATCTCCTATCAGAACTGCCTTGGTACACCCATGGCAGATTCATGTCAATGTATGCCAAAACCAATAGAGTACTGTAAAGTAAAATAAAGTAAAATGGAAGCTCTAAAAAAAAAAAAAAAAAAAGATTAAAAAAAAAAAAAAAGAACTGCCTTGGTATCTGCCTTCTTATCTGAGGTGGGGGGAGGGGGTACCATCAGAGAGAGGAAATCATCCCTACCTTTCCATGCAGGTAAGCTATGGTTTCTGCCTGAAGGTTAGCCTTAAAATTTAGATTCTACAGGTAGTTTCTCTTTGCAAATCACAACTGAATCACCCTAAATCAGCCTCCACCAGAAATAAGGTACTGGATATAGTACTTTAAGGTCTATTGTCATTTTACGTTCCTCTAAAGAGTAAAGATGTTTTATTGTGGTAATCACCAGGTTATAAAGCATTCGACTTCTCTCTAAAGTAAATCAGATATATCTCTCCCCAAGATTTTTTTTAAAACCATTCCATTTGTTCTTAGAACTTACAACAATTTTTCAGAGTGACAGAACCAGGCTTATTGATTCACAAGTGGCCTACACGTGTCAAGTCGGTATATTACTCTTCAAGTAGAAAGGAGTTGGAGGGGAGAGTTAAACCTTCTGATTCACAGGCAGAACTCACCTCCATTTGCCTCTTAGGTCATGTACATTGAATCCTGTGGACACAGAAATCTAAGACCCCAAATCTAAAACCAAGGAGGAAAACATGAATACATAAACCAAGGAGGCAACCCAAAAAGCTCTCCGAGACCAAACACTGGGGACAGAATTTGCTTGTAGAAGCACGTGTCCCTGTAATGACCTTTCCGTTTCACGATCTGGAGGGAACTTACTCATCTGGCACAGCTGAGTGGCAAGCTAACACTGAGGTCTGAGACCCTGGACAAGCTAGGCCACATCTAAAGCAGAGTACAGCAGAGTAGTGATGGTGAGAGGTCTCTGCAGTGATCTCGTAAGAGTTAGAGTTACTGAGGCAGAAGCGCTCACATGGAAGTGGTAGTCGCTCAGTCGTGTCCGACTCTCTGCGACCCCATGGACTGCAGCCCACCAGGATCTTCTGTCCATGGGATTCTCAAGGCAAGAATACTGGAGTGGGTAGCCATTCCCTTCTCCAGGGGATCTTCCCCACCCAGGGGTCAAATCCAGGCCTCTTGCACTGCAGGCAGACTCTTTATGATATGAGCCACCAGGCAAGCCCATCCCATCAATGGGCATTATAATGTGATTCCTTAAACTCTTGATAAAGTAACAGAGGTAAAAACAAAGAGAGACTGGCGATCTTCAAGGCCTTGAAGGACAACTGTTGTGACAAGAGGTAGCGGTTAACATTTAGGTCATTTGCAGTGATGTGGATGAACCTGGAGTCTGTCATACAGAGTGAAGTAAGTCAGAAAGAGAAACACAAATACCATATATTAAACATATATATGGAATCTAGAAAAATGGTACAGATGAAATATTTGCAGGGCAGGAATAGAGACACAGACACAGAAAACAGCCACATGGACATGGTTTGGGGGAAGGAGGGATGGGAAGGAAGAACTGCACTGACATGTATATACTGCCATGTGGAAAACAGATAGCTAGTGGGAAGTGCTCTATAACACAGAGAGCTCAGCTCAGTGCTCTGTGATGACCTAGAGGGGTGAGATGAGGTGGGTGAGAGGGAAGCTTAAGAGGGAGGGGATATACGGATACATATAGCCGATTCCCTTTGTTGTACAGCAGACACTAACAACATTCTAAAGCAATTTTACTCCAATTAAAAAAAAAAATTAGGTCTTTCTGAATTCCATAAAAGGAAAAAGGTATTCTGATTAAATGAATGAACTGGACTCTTAAGATCAGTTTCTGCAATAAAAGAGCTGGAATTTCAATCAGGCTTGAACTTGATAGAAGTACCTCTTTAAACCTTTTCACCCATCGTCTAGCCTCTTGAATGAATCTAACCAATGGGTACACCATCCGGGACTATGGTCTAAGAGTAAGAACCAGCTGAGGGACTGAGCAAGAAAACCCCCTCTGCCCACGAGGCTCAGCTTCCTCAGATGTAAAGAGATGATTCTAAGCATCCCATGAGATCATCTTCTTTAAAGAATTTTAGAAACTTCATATAAAGCATGACATTGCTCCACCTCCCAGGAGCTTAGCACCCCTGGAGAGCTGGTTCAGCTTTTGAACTAAATAAGCCCTGCTGGAAGATGAGCCCCTAGCCCCTGAATACCAAGGAGCTATTCGTCCCAGAGAAGCAGGCTTACCCTGAATACACTTTATTTAGAAAACTCCTTTCAAGAACAACAACTACAGTATCTATTCTTGGAAACAGGTTAGTTGGGAAAGCATTCCACTGACTTCACATAGCCCTAGCAGGCAGCATCCATCCATCACTTCCCTCACTCCCACAGTGAAAGCACAGGTGAGCCTGGGACATCGCTCAGCCAGCCTCCTGAATGCAGCTGCATGATTACGCTCGGCACAATTCCAGCCCTGCGCACAGTCCCCACAGAGGGAAGACAAAGCCAACATGCTGTACCAGCTATTTCAGCACCAACAGGTGAAAATATCAAGTTGACAAACAATCAGTAAGCTCTAAGAAGTCATTTTCCTTGAATCCTTTTCAAAATTGCACCCAAATCAGTGCCATGGAAGGAAAAATGAAATGTCAGAAATATGTGTCTTTGCTAAGAAGCCTGACCTTTCACCTGCAGATACATTATAGAAGAATCAGAAGTGGCCCTCAGGCTGGCTGCCCATTAGTGACACCTGGGCAATTTCAAAAAGGCCAATGCCTGGGCCTCCCTTAGACATTCTGTCAAGCTGGCCTAGGGTGTGACCTGGGGTGCTGCTCTCCAACACTGCAATACACCAACTAAGAGGGTCTCCAAACTGAACCCACAACAACAGCAACAGTGCACATCAAGAGAAGGCCATGTGTTTCAGTTTGTCATATTAAGGAGGAAAAATCAAAGTGAATTTATGAAAACCACATGCTAGCAGTCAATCGTAAAGGAAATCAGTCCTGAATATTCACTGGAAGGACTGAAGCTGAAGATCCAATACTTTGGCCACCTGATGCAAAGAAATGACTCATTGGAAAAGACCCTAATGCTGGCAAAGACTGAAGGCAGGAAGAAAAGGGGAGGACAGAGGATCAGATGGTTTGATGGCATTACTGACTTAATGGACATGAGTTTAAGCAAGCTCCAGGAGTTGGTGATGGACAGGGAGGTCTGGCATGCTGCAGTCCATGGGGTCACAAAGAGTCAAACACGACTGAGTGATTGAACTGAGGAGTCTTGAATGCAGTGGTGACTTGATGATTCAACATTTTTAAAAACTCACATGTACACACAAAGAGTTACTATATGGAAATTTGAAAAAAATCAAATGATGGACTTATTTAACCTAGTAATTTTTAATCTTAGCTGAATAGTAAGAACCACCCAAATCCTGTTGCCCAGGCTACACCCCACATCAATCACATAAATCTCCAAGTATCAATAGTATTAAAAACTCCACGGGTGGTCCAATGGGCAGACATGTCTCCTCATTCCTCAGAGGAAGAACAGAGGCAAAGGTCTTAACCCAGGTCCATAGAAATGTGGATCCAAACCAGTGATCACACCTACACCTACCATCCATGATCCTGGGAAGTCCACTAACATCTACTCAAGTGTCCCAAATTTCTTTTCTATCAGCTTTCATTAGGTTTCAAGACACTGGCATGATCCATAGCCAAGTAAGAGCAGTGCTGGATATTCACTAGTAGAGTACTCAACTGCCTCAAAATGTGCTGACAAGGGACTTCCCTGGTGGCTCAATGTCATCCATCTGCCAACGCAGGAGACACAGGTTCAATCCCAGAACCTGAAAGACCCCACATTCCACAGAGCAACTAAGCCCACGCACCACAGTCACTGAGCCTATGCCCAAGTGCCCTGGAGCCGCAGCTACTGAAGCCTGTGCGCCCTAGAGCACATTCTCCACAAGACAAGCCACCACAGTGAGAGGCCCATATGCCAAGACGAAAGGCAGCCTCTGCCCATCACAACTAAAAAGAGCCCACGTAGCAACAAAGACCCAGCACGGCCAAAAATAAACACAGTTTTTAAAAATTAAAACACTATTGTGCAAACCAGGATGGGCATCACCTAGGACTGGTTAGAAATGTAGAATCTCAGGCCCCATCCCAAACGTGCAGATTCAGAAAATGTCTTAACAGGATTCTCGGTGATCCAGATGCATATTAAAGTTTAACAAGCATCGGTGCTGACCAATTCTCATGTTCATTCAGCAGAGTTACCGAGCACCTGGCCTACGTACTATATCTAGCAGTGAATAGAGCTGAAAAACTTCTGTCCTCTAGAAGCTTCTATGGAGCAAAGGATGAAACTAAGGCCCAGGGCTGTGGGTCACAGAGCCAGTTAGCAGTAGAGACAGGTTTAAAACCTCTGTCTACTAAGAATACAGGCAATTATCTCTCTAAAAATCACAAATATAATTCCGAAGAGAGAGGTTGCCAAATAACAAACCAGAAGACAGTCTCTATATATCAAGTTAGAAAACGCGGGCATCAGAAATCTGTTCCCATAAACCTCTACTCCCTGAGTAAACCAGCAGAGCCAGATTACACCAGCCAACACACTATGTTTACATAGGTAACTTTTTCTCATAGGTGTCTGAACAAGATGGACAAGAGACACATGTTAAAAGGAAAAGCATCTTGGCCATAAGCTAATATTCAAAGTCTTTCTTTCAGTTCAGTTCAGTTGCTCAGTCGTGTCCGACTCTTTGCGACCCCATGAATTGCAGCACGCCAGGCCTCCATATCCATCACCAACTCCCGGAGCTCATTCAAACTCACGTCCATTGAGTCGGTGATGCCATCCAGCCATCTCATCCTCAGTCGTCCTCTTCTCCTCCTGCCCCCAATCCCTCCCAGCATCAGGGTCTTTTCCAATGAGTCAACTCTTCACATGAGGTGGCCAAAGTACTGGAGTTTCAGCTTTAGCATCATTCCTTCCAAAGAAATCCCAGGGCTGATCTCCTTTAGAATGGACTCGTTGGATCTCCTTGCAGTCCAAGGGACTCTCAAGAGTCTTCTCCAACACCACAGTTCAAAAGCATCAATTCTTTGGCACTCAGCTTTCTTCACAGTCCAACTCTCACATCCATACATGACCACAGNTAGCATCATTCCTTCCAAACAACAGCCAGGGCTGATCTCTTTTAGAATGGACTGGTTGGACCTCCTTGCAGTCCAAGGGACTCTCAAGAGTCTTCTCCAACACCACAGTTCAAAAGCATCAATTCTTTGGCACTCAGCTTTCTTCACAGTCCAACTCTCACATCCATACATGACCACAGGAAAAACCATAGCCTTGACTAGATGGACCTTTGTTGGCAAAGTAATGACTCTGCTTTTCATTATGCTACTTAAGTTGATCATAACTTTCCTTCCAAGGAGTAAGCGTCTTTTAATTTCATGGCTGCAATCAACACTGCAGTGGTTTTGGAGCCCCCCCAAAATAAAGTTTGACACTGTTTCCCCATCTATTTCCCATGAAGTGATGGGACCAAATGGCATGATCTTCATTTTCTGAATGTTGAGCTTTAAGCCACCTTTTTCACTTTCACTTTCATCAAGAGGCTTTTTAATTCCTCTGCACTTTCTGCCATAAGGGTGGTGTCATCTGCATATCTGAGGTTATTGATATTTCTCCTGGCAATCTTGATTCCAGATTGTGCTTCTTCCAGCCCAGCATTTCTCATGATGTACTCTGCATATAAGTTAAATAATCAGGGTGACAATATACAGCCTTGACGTACTCCTTTTCCTATTTGCCTTTTCATACCCATGTCCAAGGTAAGAGAAACCCAAGTAAGATGGTAGGTGTTGCAAGAGGGCATCAGAGGGAAGACACACTAAAACCATAATCACAGAAAACTAGTCAATCTAATCACACTAGGACCACAGCCTTGTCTAACTCAACGAAACCAAGCCATGCCCTGTGGGGCCACCCAAGATGGGCGGGTCATGGTGGAGAGGTCTGAAAGAATGTGGTCACTGGAGAAGGGAATGGAAAACACTTCAGTATTTTTGCCTTGAGAACCCCATGAACAGTATGAAAAGGGAAAATGATAGGATACTGAAAGAGGAACTCCCCAGGTTGGTGGGTGCCCAAAATGCTACTGGAGATCAGTGGAGAATTAACTCCAGAAAGAAAGAGGGGATGGGGATGGAGCCAAAGCAAAAACAATACCCAGTTGTTGATGTGACTGGTGATAGAAGCAAGGTCCGATGCTGTAAAAAGAAATATTGCATAGGAACCTGGAATGTTAGGTCCATGAATCAAGGCAAATTGGAAGTGGTCAAACAGGAGATGACAAGAGTGAATGTTGACAGTCTAGGAATCAGCAAATCAAAATGGACTGGAATGGGTGAATTTAACTCAGATGACCATTATATCTACTACCGCAGGCAGGAATCCCTTAGAAGAAATGGAGTATCCATCATGGTCAACAAAAGAGTCTGAAATGCAGTATTTGAATGCAATCTCAAAAACGACAGAATGATCTCTGTTCATTTCCAAGGCAAACCATTCAGTATCACAGTAATCCAATCTATGCCCCAAGCAGTAATGCTGAAGAAGCTGAAGTTGAACGGTTCTATGAAGACCTACAAGACCTTTTAGAACTAACACCCCCAAATTCATTAATAATTTACAATCATTAATGAATTATATATTTATCTTGTATGTATTTGTTGTATATTTATTATGTATATATATAATGCATTAATAATGTTTATTATTAACATTTAGACTTAAAATGTATCTTAACTTCATTTTATATCACACTTTGACAATATTTTCTCATTTTTCCTCTATTAAATATTGCTGATAAAAACATAATACTACTTATTTTCAGGCTTCCCAGGTTACTCTAGTCTAGTTATAAAGAGTCTGCCTGCCAATGTAGGAGATGCCAGAAATGCAGGTTTGATCTCTGGGTTGGAAAGATCCCTGGAGGAAGAAATGACAACCCACTCCAGTATTCTTGCCTGGAAAATTGCATGACCAGAGGAGCCTGGCAGCCTACCATCTATGGGGTCATAGAGAGTCTGACACGACTATGCCCACACCCACACACACATCACTACTCATTCTCATTTCATTCTTGGTAATTTGTCTTTACATTATGTTGTGTCAGAAATCTTATTATTAGTCTCAACATTTATGAGATTCACTGCAGTGTGTCAGTATGTGTTTTTCTTTTTCCCTTTTTTCTTCTTTTCAATTATTTAGGCAGTACTTACCAAGTTTTCTTGTATGAGAAATTTCACTTTTTCAGTTCTAGATAATTCTTAACTCTCTTTCTTCCAACTATTTTTGCTTTTTTTTTTCTGAAAAGTCTTATAACTATTGATACTCTGACTCATTGGACATCACTTGATTTAATCTGTACATATATTTGCATTGCAGTCTGGGATAATGCCTCAGTTTGCTCATTGGTCACTAACTGTCTCATCAGTGATGTCTATTCAGCTAATTTGCCTCATAGTTTTAATTTCAAAAGCTATACCTTATTTTTAAGAATTATTTATAGTGTATTATACTGTTCCTTTTTGTCATATTTTTCTTTTATATCATAATCTGCATTTATTGCTTCAAGAAAATAATTCCATTCTTTGTCTTTCTGAATGTTTATTTGAAAATCTGTTCATATTGTTGTAGTAAGTATTTTTCTTTGAGTGTACATTCTCCCATTTCTTTAAATTTTTTTTATTGAAGTATATTAGATTTATAATGTTATATTCATTTCTAGTATACAACAAAGTGTATCTATTACATGTAAATTCTTTTCATATTGTTTAAAATATAGTTTATTATCAGATATTGAATATAATTCCCTGTGCTATACAGTAAGATCTTGTCATCTATCCATTCTATATAAAATATTTTGCATCTGCTAATACAAACTCCTGATCCATCCATCCCGCTCTCCTTTGGCAATCACAAGTCTATTCTCTATGTCTGAGTCTATTTCTGCTTATATAAACAAGTTCATTTATGTTATATTTTATATTCACCATGTAAATGATATAATATGGGTATTTGTCTTTCTTTTTCTGACTTCACTTATGATAATCTCTAGGTCTATCCATGTTGCTGTAAATGATATTATTTCATTCTTTTTTAGTTGTGTAGTATTCCATTGCTTATATGTGCCAGATTTTCTTTATCCATTTATCTGTCAATGGACATTTAGGTTAGTAACATACTTGGCTATTGTAAATAGTGCTACTTGAAACATAGGGGTACGTGTATTCATTTGTTGAATTATTTTTTCCTTTCTTTCATCATTGATCTTCCTCAAATTCTTCTCTTTTGCAACATAATTGCACTTGAACTTGAAATTTTGGCAGTTTCAAACTCCTATTTAATTGTGAATACAAGTGTCTTCCTTAATTTCTGATGAAGACTAATTGATCATAGCACCATAATATTTGAATATCTTCCACAGTGTCTTCACCAAATGGATTTAAATCTGCTTGTGTGTACAGAAGACCTTTGTAATAAATGAAAATAAGATTTAACACTTTCTTGGAGACTTCAGAAAATAATCAGGACATTAATAGAAATAACTCTGCCAACAAAGCACCAATATCCAGAATGTATTGATTACATTCTGTTTGAATATTTTATTTTTGTTTAGACTAAAGAACAACAATGCAGAGTGTCTTGCTTTAAAAAACATTTACATTCAGATATTAACCATTTTATATTTGCTCCACACTGATCTACGGGTATAGTTTTGGATGTGCTGTAATCTACCTACAAATTCTTTACGTGCCAAAAACAATGGTATAAAACTGAAAGGTTTACTGTGAAATTCTTACACTTTTTTTTTTTCTTGTCAGAAGAAAATAAAGATAAATGAAAACAGCTACATACTGGATAATACAGTATAAACTGTAAATCTATCATTTTTCAAGACAAAAGTTGAAAGATTTAGGATGTATTGAACAGCCATGGTTTACATTAAAAAGAAAGAAAAATCAGGAAACAGCACTTTAAGGTTTATAACACTTTTTAGTACATGTGGAGTCCTGATCCTCCAACCCAAAATTTAGAGTGTGGGGAGAAAAATGCTTCTTCAAATAAACTGAAAGCCAGTAAATAGTTATTGGGTTTTAATTTGATAATCAGTAGCAAATCAAAACTTTATAGATGAAATCAAGACACAGCATCAATCAATGTACAAATGAAACCACACAAATATTATGATGTGACTGCCCTTTGGCACATGTGGGAGGAAAATAATTATTTTGTCAATATAATTAAAAAAGTTAAAATTTCAATATACTTTTAGGATTGTTAGAATATTTGTCACTATCCAAAAATGCATAGGTTATTATATTCATGAAAGACATAATGACAAAAAAGGGAAATAAAGGAAAGTTGGCAAACCACAGGCTGAAAGATTGAATTAATATAAAATGTTTACAGAACAAACTGGAGCTCAAATTATACTAATAAAGGCAACTTTTCCTTAAAATTATCAGCTTCATATATAACCTATACTTAATACAACAAATTTTACTTTTCATTTCTCTTCAATAATACATACAAAAATATTAACAAAGTAGAAAAAAATTAAAAAGAAACAATATAATCATCCATTGATAAACAGCATATGCTGCTGCTGCTAAGTCGCTTCAGTCATGTCCGACTCTGTGCGACCCCATAGACGGCAGCCCACCNTGGGATTGGAATGAAAACTGAACTTTTCCAGTCCTGTGGTCACTGCTGAGTTTTCCAAATTTGCTGGCATATGCAGTGCAGCACTTTCACAGCATCATCTTTCAGGATTTGAAATAGCTCAACTGTAATGCAAAAGTAGAAAGTCAAGAAACTCCTGAAGTAACAGGCAAATTTGGCCTTGGAATATGGAATGAAGCAGGGCAAAGGCTAATAGAGTTTTGCCAAGAGAACACACTGGTCATAGCAAACACCCTCTTCCAACAACACAAGAGAAGACTCTACACATGGACATCACCAGATGGAAAACACCGAAATCACATTGATTATATTCTTTGCAGCCGAAGAGGGAGAAGCTCTATACAGTCAACAAAAACAAGACCAGGAGCTGACTGTGGCTCAGATCATGAACTCCTTATTGCCAAATTCAGACTTAAATTGAAGAAAGCAGGGAAAACCACTGGACCATTCAGGTATGACCTAAATCAAATCCCTTATGATTATACAGTGGAAGTGAGAAATAGATTTAAAGGATTAGATCTGATAGAGTGCCTCACGAACTATGGACAGAGGTTCGTGACACTGTACAGGAGACAGGGATCAAGACCATCTCCATGGAAAAGAAATGCAAAAAAGCAAAATGGCTATCTGGGGAGGCCTTACAAATAGCTGTGAAGAGAAGAGAAGTGAAAAGCAAAGGAGAAAAGGACAGATATAAGCATCTGAATGCAGAGTTCCAAAGAATAGCAAGGAGAGATAAGAAAGCCTTCCTCAGTGATCAATGCAAAGACATAGAGGGAAACAACAGAATAGGAAAGACTAGAGATCTTTTCAAGAAAATTAGAGATACCAAGGGAACATTTCATGGAAAGATGGACTCGCTAAAGGACAGAAATGGTATGGACCTAACAGAAGCAGAAGATATTAAGAAGAGGTGGCAAGAATACACAGAGGAACTGTACAAAAAAGATCTTCACGACCAAGATAATAATGATGGTATGATCACTCACCTAGAGCCAGACATCATGGAATGTGAAGTCAAGTGGGCCTTAGAGTGTATCACTACGAACAAAGCTAGTGGAGGTGATGGAATTCCAGTTGAGCTATTTCAAATCCTGACAGTCTTTCAGTTCAGTTCAGTTGCTCAGTCATGTCTGACTCTTTGCGACCCCATGAATTGCAGCACGCCAGGCCTCCCTGTCCATCACCAACTCCCGGAGTTCACTCAGATACTGTTAAAAATCTAGTCAACTGATAAGCCTCCCAAGTTTTTCAAAATGTATTGTTCTGACACATTTAGATGAAAATCCAATTATTGGTGCTCTTTGCTTCTTCCTTGTCTCATAAACAAATGTCTGGTTGGAAGACTGCTAACATTTCTCCTCCTAGGTGCTTAGAAAGACTATCCCTCTCGATCACACTGTCTCCACCATGCAAAGAAGAAAACCAAGGCTGGGCAAGGCAACTCGAGTAAACAAAGACACACAGGTAGCACAGCTGAAATGACAGAGCCACACTTTAAATGTAGATCTAATCCCTTCCAGGCAAAGTGAGGTCCCTGGACCTCCCACCTAGAAGATTATTGCAAATGTAAATTCCCTGGTCCCAGCCTGGACCTGCTAAATGAGAATATGTATTTTAATCCTTGGTGATTGACGCCCACACTGACATCTGGGAAGCATTGAACACATAATCGCAAAGGCAAGTTAACTGGCAAACCTTCGGTTCACTCCATAAGCAGAGAACAGTCACTTACCTGAGACTTGAAGCCACTTGTCACATCACAAACTCATAGTAATTCACATGGCTTGGTGCAGGGGGGTCTTAATAGCTCCCTACAGGTTGCTGGACAGAAAGATCAAGTTTTCTCTCCAGGCAGAATGCCAGGGATGCTTACAATGTCTTAAAGCTTAAAATGGTCTGTAAGTTTGATATTAACAGGCCTGGGTTTAAACACCCACAAAGAAATAAATACTGCCCTAATTCAGTACTGCCCTGCTGGGCTTCCCAGGTAGTACTGTGGTACATAATCTACCTGCCAATGCAGGAGATAAAAGAGACTCAGGTTCGATCCCTGGGTCAGGAAGATCAAATGGCAACCTGATCCAATATTCTTGCTTGGAAAATTCCATGGACAGAGGAGCCTGGCAGGCTGTACAGTTCATGGGGTGGCAAAGAGTCAGACACGACTGCGTAACTGAGCACACCCACAAGCCCTCCTGGCATTAACCTCAGCAGTATGGTTCCCTGTTAAATAACTAACGAGGTGAGAAAGAAAACACTATTATTCTCAGAATGAAAGGCAGCTAGTCATCTTACTGTGTAACTCTGTCTCTAAATATACATACATATATATATATCTCTTAGTGTATATTTCTGTCGCTCTGTCTCATTTTATACTTATAAATATTTATATATATATGGCTGCAGCAATGAAATTAAAAGACATTTACTCCTTGGAAGAAAAGCTATTACCAACCTAGACAGCATATTAAAATATTAAAAAGCAGAGACATTACTTTGCCAACAAAGGTCCATCTAGTCAAAGCTATGGTTTTTCCAGTAGTCATGTATGGCTGTGAGAGTGACTTCTTGGAAAAGACCCTGATGCTGGGAAAGACTGAAGGCAGGAGGAGAAGGGGATGACAGAGGATGAGATGGTTGGACGGCATCACTGACTCAATGGATATGAGCTTGAGCAAGCTCCGGGAGCTGGGGATGGACAGGGAAGCCTGATGTGGTGCAATCCATGGGGTTGCAAAGAGTCGGACACGACTGAGCGACTGAACTGATATATAAAATGATCCTTGGAGTCTAGAGACTTGAGTAAGAGCTCTTACAGCTAAATGTAGGCTTGATCCAAATTTGCCATGAGGAGATAGGGAATGACTCAATGGATATGAGCTTGAGCAAGCTCCGGGAGCTGGGGATGGACAGGGAAGCCTGATGTGGTGCAATCCATGGGGTTGCAAAGAGTCGGACACGACTGAGCGACTGAACTGATATATAAAATGATCCTTGGAGTCTAGAGACTTGAGTAAGAGCTCTTACAGCTAAATGTAGGCTTGATCCAAATTTGCCATGAGGAGATAGGGAGGGAAGGAGGATGAAGCCTAGGAACACATCCCCACCAGCTTTCCTTGACACCCATTTCCAAGTTTTAGTTTTGAGTTTCTCGAACTGTGGATCATAGGCCGACTGCTTCAGAATTACTTAAGCAGTAAAAATGCACATCCCTGGGCTTAAGACTCCACATGTTTAAGAATCTCCACCCCAAAGATTTCTGCAAACATAAAAATTTTAGGACACTTGCCCATCTGACCTAAGTATCAGTTCAGTGGCTCTGTCCTGTCTGACTCTTTGTGACTGATAGGAGAATTATCAGACTCATTAATCCCATAAGCCATGAGCAGTTAAGCCCACAACTATTAAGCCTGAGTGCCCTAAAGCCCATGTTCCACAACAAGAGAAGCCACCACAATAAGAAGCTCATGCACAGCAGCTACAGTACAGCCCCCACTTGCCACAAATAGAGAAAGCCTGCGCCCAGCAATGAAGACCCAGCACAGACAAAAATAAATAAATATTTGTTTAATAAATAAAATAAAATACATAACATCCTGAGTGCCTCTGAACTTGCAGGTAATGATTCAAGGATGAAAAACAAACCCATAATAGTACTAGGGGGAAAATACTCTATAAAATGAGTATTTCATAATAAATTCAAAAATACACTATCAAAGGAGTCCAATAATAAGTGATAAACTAGGATAAATTGTTTGCAGGTAAAACAAACAATCTCCTTAATATATTCAGAGTTCCAACAAATGGATAGGAAGTAGGTCAACAACCTAACAGAAAAGAAGGCACAGAACTACAAACAGTTGTCAAAAGGAATTAAGACAGTTCTTCAACAAACCTATAAAAGGTACTCAACCCCACTTATAAGAGAAATGCAAATTACATCTGCAGTAAATCACTTGTTCATCTTTCAAGAAAGACAAAGATCAAAAAGATCCAGGAGTGGGGAAGCAGAACCCTATACATCTTTCTGCAAAGAAAGAAATGTAGCAATAGCTATCAATTTTTAAAATTGATATTCATTTGACCCAACAATTCTTTTAGAGATTTCTTATAAATTCATATATATTAGAAATGTTCATGAAGCTTCATTAAGAAGAACAGAATCTTAGAAACCAAAAAAGAAAAATTCAATTGTAGATGAATAGGCAAATAGGTTATAGTGCATCCACATTGCACAGAATACTAAGCAGTCATTGAAAAAAGGAACCAGAAACAGGCAGTTCTGTATGTATTAATACCTATGTGCAAAGACCTACAAAATGTAAAGCAAAAATACTAAAGAGTGAATGTAGTAAAGCTATCACTTTGGGTTTAAAATATATATAGTTATACTCGTGCCTTATGCTCACTCAGTCATGTCCGACTCTGCAACTCCATGGACTATGTATGGCCCGCCCTCTGTCCACAGTGTATTTCGGACAAGAACACTGGGATGGGTTGCCATTTCCTCCTGCAGGGGATCTTCCTGACCCAGGGATGGAACCCACGTCTTCTCAGTCTCCTGTACTGGAAGGCAGATTCTCCACCTGCTGAGCCATCTGAGAAGCCCCATGCTGCTGCTGCTGCTAAGTTGCTTCAGTCGTGTCTGACTCTGTGCAACCCCATACTTATATGTATATACAAACACATGCATGTTTATCTACATACAGATTATCTCTGGATGGACACATAAAATATGAGAGAAGGTTTCTTCTGGGTAAGGAAACTTGTGTCCAAGAGACAGAGGTAGGAAGGATAATTATTTTCCCCATGTATCTGCCCTCCATGCACGTATTGGCTAGTCAAAAAAAAAAATTTAAGAAAAATAGGAGAACAACCGAAAGAGGTGGAGAAGGCAGAGACTGGGGTAGAATAGAGGAGATGCAACCAACTGAGTATAAAATCAGAGTTCTCCCCACATCTTTCCTCAATAGTCATGGACAGTATGTGCTAATAGCTCTAAAAATGTTTCCTAAACCCACGTACCTCCACTTCTGATAATTCATCCTGAAACTCTGAAAAACACTTTCTGTACAAAGATGTACAGGAACCGATCAGGTCAATTTTTATATATTCACTTAAGTTACGTATCAATTTAAACTATCTTTACGTAGTTTGAAAGAGCAATATAACCTTAGCATTGTCAACAATTGAAAAATGAAAATATAAAATAAGATATAAACTACTTAAAATATCTCATTTTATTGAAAAAATGTATATATTCATCTATAAATAAAGGAAAACATTATAAAGAAATGCACTAAAAGGTTAACAGCAGTTACCTTCAGGGTAAATAATATATACATATGATTTCATTTTATATTTTCCACACGTGTTATTTTTATAACCTAGAAACACTAAAAACTTAAAGATGCACAGAGAAAGACACTAAGAGGAAATCTATCAAAACGCTAACAGTTGTTGTGAGTTTTAGAATATTAAGCTTACTCTTCCACTATTACAATACTTCTAGTAATGATCATTTTGTATTTTATCATCAAAAAAAAAAAAAAACTTTTCCCTTTGAGAAAAAGAGGCTGGCATCAGTTCTGGACCAGAACCCCCAGATAGAAGCTGGCCCAGGAATTGCAAGTTAAAGCCTGGCTGGGCTCAGGGCGAGGCCTCTGGGTGCTCCCAGTCAAAATACCATCTGCAGAGAGAATCTTGCATGTTACTTCCACAGTGAGGCAGAAAGAAATGTCCTAAAAAGTTCCCAAGGCATATCTTCATCTTTGGGATTGACTGACCCCTAGTTCCTCAAGAGTGTAAGGTAACAAGCCAGGTGGGTTTTTCAACAAAGCAGGGTTTTTGTTTGTTTGTTTGTTTTCTAAACATGCACAATAGGTCAACTGTTTCTTGAGGGAGAGCCCTGGAATTTTTATCCCCGGCCCAGTAGTACAAGACAAAGGTACCAGCTCACCTAGGCAGGATTCTATAAGGGGGGGTCAAACTAATACCAGTGTGAAGAAGACCAAAGTGTGCTCATGGTCATAATCACTTACAATGGTCTCCGGGGAGAACTAAACAAAACTTCCGATTCTAGCACCAAATGCCTGACATCTTTCTAGTTCCAGCAGCTCCAATATGTACTCCTCACCTACAATCCAAAATCCAGCCCACCATCCAGGGCCCACACTCCCTAAATTTCCACTGGAGGTCCAAGCAGCAAAGGGAGACTCATGGCTCAGCATGTCTTTGGTACCAAGCGTGCATGCGTATACTACCTGTATACATACACAAGCGTGTATACTATGTGTGCATACTCAGTCCTCCAACTCTGCAACCCCACAGACTGCAGCCCGCTAGGCTCCTCTGTCCATGGGATTTCTCAAACAAGAACACTGGAGTGGGTTGCCATTTCCTCCTACAGGGAGGAGGATCCCAACCCACGAATCGAATCTGAGTCTACTGCATTACCAGGCGGATTCTTTATTACTGTGCCACCTGGGAAGCCCCTCGTATAATGCAGATACACATATACACATACAGACTCTAACAAACTCCACAGATAGACTGCATATAGGGGCACACATACCACAATACCCACCCATACACCTAAGTCTTACATCTGCTTCACAGCCTAACTTCTCAGTGATTCACAACTTATCTGTACCCACACAGTCTCATCTATATACACATAAGCTCACCAAGAAGAGGACCCAGACTCTGTAACCCTTGTATATCCTTTCACACAGAAACAGAGAACATTTCCAAAGTTACCAACAGAAATACAGACCACTTGGGACAGGATCTGGGAGAGATATACTTGGGCCAGTGTCCTAAGCTGACAATGTGAGAGTTTACAGTTTTGCTTCTATTTGGAGGCAGAATACTTTTAAGATCGCCAACAGATTCTGCCCAGCAGGGGATAATGCCTCTTAACTCCCTGAGGGAAGGGCCCTTGGGACCACTCAGACTGGCTAGACCACCCCAGAGACGAGGCCTGCACTGGAGCCTGGAGTGGCTGTCACTGGGTCTCAGAGGGGACTCTGACAAGCTGCAAAAGCAAAATCCCAGGGATGCACGTGTGCAAACTGGTGTCAGATCGCACGAGAATGGCAGCTCTATACATGCATGTCTAAGGGAAAGGCACCCATGTGTCCACTGTCATCAGAAGAGAGTATTCCTTAACTATTTTGTCGATCAGGTTTAAGTTTATCATAATATAAGAAAAGATAATAAATGCACCAGCAATCCACATGATCAACCACACCACCGCCAAGTCCCACGTGCCCTAGGACCACCATTAATGCAAGACTAAAGCCTTTAGTTGTGGATCCAACACCACATTGCAAAGAGTTCTAACAAACAGATGATCAGAATTGCTCAGCAGGGCCTCCCTGGTGGTCTAGTGATTAAGAATCCACCTGCCAAGGAAGGCGACACAGGTTTGATCCCTGGTCTGGGAAAATTCCACATGCTGTGGAGCAACGAAGCCCATGTGCCACAACTGCTGAGCCTATGTGCCACAGCTTCTGAAACTCGTGCACTCTAGACAGGAGATGCCACTGCATGAGAAACCCGCGCAGCTCAGCTAAAGAGTAGCCGTCTCCCCCCAACCCCCCACCCCCGCCACAACTAGAAAGGCCCATGCAGAGCAACAAAGATCCAGCTCAGCCAATAAATGGGAAAAAGAACTGCTCAGCAGGCTGGTGCGGACCAGCCTGGGGGAGCTGACGGAAGGCCTCAACTAGAGGCAGGGCTGTGGTGAGGAGCAAGGCAATGAGCACTGCACCACCAGCCTCAGCCCTGCTGATGGCCAGCTTCTCTGGAACCTGGTCTCCTCATCCCTTCACCTACTCTAAGGGTCCTTCTAGACAAAACAGCCTCAAGTCTAAGTCAGTGTCCCATTTCCTGCAAGGATGTGGCACTCTGTCCCTGAACATGTAATAGGAAGCAACAAAGCAGAAGTCATCAGGATTGGCAAGAAATGGGTGATGCCATTAAATTCTCACCCACTTCTGACACCCAAGGACAAGCTCAAATAACCTGTACATTAACCACAGAAGAGAAATTGGACTAACCTTCAGTACAATCCTGCCAATGACCTGAGAAGATGAGCCTGGGGGAGAGCGGGTAGGGAGGTGCCAGGGGACCCAGTGAATGGCCGCATTTCAGAAGCAAACGCGGGGATGTAGTCAATAAATTCTAGCAGCACCAAGTCACATGAATTGGATGCACAAATTAACCTCAGGCCGGTTTTAAATCATCTCTAAGAGACTGGTACACATTTCAGGGAGATCTGAGAATGCTGTACACATGATCCTCGCTTTGTGCAAGAAGATGCCTCACTGAAGGACACGTGGCAACTATGTAAGTAGATTAAGCACACCAAAGAAGCAGTGCAGAGTTCTGGATACCAGGATGAGACCTGCAGCCAGAAGGAACAGCACAGGAGCTGCGTAATCCTAACCAAGTGCTGCACATTCCCTAAGCCTCAGATTCCTTCCATGGAAGACGGGAACAGCAGCAGAAGCCTCATAAAGATGTCACAACATGAGTTAACACACAGACACCATGCTGGTAACCATGACAATGCTACAACATTATTCTTGTCCTATCTAGCTAACTTTACGGCTTGAGGTCAATCATCTGAACTCTGTAGTCCTCTTTTCTCCCCCTCAAGTCAAAAACGAAGGGAGGAAGATTCTTTCCAACTTAAAATCCTTTGTTTCTAAGTCCTGTCTGCTCATCTGCTTAGGAGACACATCATGGAGAGCAGAAACAACTTGAACCGCTAGATCCTACCACAGTTTCTCAATTATCTGTACCAATGAGTAAAGAGGAGTCAACATGCAATGGATTATGAATGCAACCCGAGTGACTGCAAATTCTAAAGCTAGAAGTCTCAGTCAATGAAGTTGTAGGTAACTATAATCCCAACAGGTATCATTTACTGCCACTTACTACTCGATGGACATGGGTTTGGGTGGACTCCGGGAGTTGGTGATGGACAGGGAGGCCTGGCGTGCTGTGGTTCATGGGGTCGCAAAGAGTCGGACATTACTGAGCGACTGAACTGAACTGACTATATGCCAAGCACACAGCTGTCTAAAATACACAGTTTCCTCTATTCTTTGTGAGTCTAATTCCAGGTAGGTTTCTTAAGCCCTACTTAAGAAACCTGCTCAGAGAGGGGAAGCAATAGGCTTTTTTTTTTTAACTGAAGTATAGTTAATTCACAATGCCGTGTTAGTTTCAAGCGTACAGCACAGTAATTCAGGTGTGTGTGTGTGTGTGTGTGTGTGCATATTATATTGTTTTTCAGATTCTTTCCCTTCAATTCACTTTTATTCCCAGTGACACTGCTCTCCCGGGCTCTCAAGCTCAGGACCTTCTCTCTAAGCCATATTGCTACAAGTGCTACTCAGCTCCAACAGGAATCAAAACAGCTTCCTACACACACACACACACACGCGCGCGCACACACACACACCCCTCTGGGAATGAGAATTTCTACATTAAGAGAAAAATTTGCAGTATAAAATCCTCCATTTACAAAGCTCCTATTCACAGCTTTTTGAAAGCCAGTGATTTTAATTTACATAGCAACAAGACATTTTAATTTCCCAGCCTTGAAAAGGCCATGTTATCAGGGCACAGGAATGCTGGAACAGCCTGGAATTCCCATAAACAAGGAGTCCCAGGTGGTTTTAAGGGATCTCCCTTAAAAGAATAGAAGGGTAGGGATTTATATTTACAAAATGCCTCATTGGGAAGCACAGAGGAGTGCCTGTGTCAAAAAAACAAAACAAAAAAAACCCTCCATCCTGGCTCTTCAAAAGGAAAGAGGACCAGCATCCGATCTCTGTAAAACTGGGCTGCTCCACAACAGGCTGGCATCTCCACTGCCCTGCTGCCAGGTTACCCCTCAAAAGCTGGGCTCTTCCTACCTGGGTCTGGATGCTCAACATGGGAAGGGAACTCAAGGGCATCTCACATCCACAGAGCACTTGCCTTTGTGGCTCTACATTTTCACTTGATTTTGACTCTGAGTAGCCTAAATAATCGGAGAAGGCAATGGCACCCCACTCCAGTACTCCTGCCTGGAAAATCCCATGGACGGAGTAGCCTGGTGGGCTGCAGTCCATGGGGTCACTGAGGGTCGGACACGACTGAGCGACTTCCCTTTTACTTTTCACTTTCATGCATTGGAGAAGGACATGGCAATCCACTCCAGTGTTCTTGCCTGGAGAATCCCAGGGACGGGGAGCCTGGTGGGCTGCCATCTATGGGGTCACACAGAGTCGGACACGACTGAAGCGACTTAGCAGTAGCCTAAATAATGGGCTTCCCAGGTGGTAAAGAACCCACCTACCAATGCGGGAGACAGTAAGAGACCTGGGTTCAGTCTCTGGGTTGGGAAGATCCCCTGCAGGAGGGCATGGCGACCCACTCCAGTATTCTCACCTGGACAATCCCAGGGACAGCGGAGCCTGGCAGGCTACACCCCATGGGGTCGTAACGAGTCGGACACGACTAAAGCAACTTAGCAAGCACACACAGCCTAGCCTACATGACACGATTTTAAAATGTATTGAAGAGTACACCTTGTCACTTTTCATAAATGTTCCATGTGTGCTTGAAAGTAAGTATGCTCCAGGTATGGGAGCTGTGTTTTATACATGTCCACTGCCTAAAGCTTCTATATTCTTCACTGTTTTTACTGTTTGCCTGCATTCAATATATGAAATACTAGGAAATTGGTGTTAAATTCTTCCCCTATGCCAATGGACTTGTCAACTTTTCCCTTTGATATCTGGCCAATTTTACTCTCTTTACATATAAACATGAAAAGCCATAAATAAGGGCAAACTAGTTTAGAATTATTATATATTCCAGATTTATAGTGTTGCAGATTTATATTAGTAGTTTGAAGCCAGCTTCAGCATCTGAACAGAATTGGGTATGACTCCCAACTCCATAACCTGCTCTAAGCCTCCATTTTTCCATCCATGAAAAGAAAACACCACCTCAAACCTCCTAAGGTGCTTGAGAGGATTAAGTAAGAAAGAGTATATATTGAGTTGGCCAAAAAGTTTGCTTGGGTTTTTCCATAAGATGTTAAGGAAATTTCTGGCCAACCAAATACACCTAGCATAGATGCCCCATTTTGAGGAGGATGCTGCTGCTGCTGCTAAGTCGCTTCAGTTGTGTCCGACTCTTAGCGACCCCACAGACTGCAGCCCACCAGGCTCCTCTGCCCATGGGATTTTCCAGGCAAGAACACTGAAGTGGGTTGCCATGTCCTAATCCAATGCATGAAAGTGAAAAGTGAAAGTGAAGTCGTTCAGTTGCATCCGACTCTTAGTGACCCCATGGACTGCAGCCTACCAGGCTCCTCCGCCCATGGGATTTTCCAAGCAAGAACACTGGAGTAGGTTGCCATGTCCTTCTCCAGTGCATGAAAGTGAAAAGTGAAAGTGAAGTCGCTCAGTTGCATCCGACTCTTAGTGACCCCATGGACTGCAGCCTACCAGGCTCCTCCGCCCATGGGATTTTCCAAGCAAGAACACTGGAGTAGGTTGCCATGTCCTTCTCCAATGCATGAAAGTGAAAAGTGAAAGTGAAGTCGCTCAGTTGCATCTGACTCTTAGTGACCCCATGGACTGCAGCCTACCAGGCTCCTCCGCCCATGGGATTTTCCAGCCAAGAGTACTGGAGTGGGTCGCCATTGCCTTCTCCATCTGAGGATGCTAGCTACTAACAAAACGGTCTATGACTACTTGCCTGATATCACGCAGCTATGCCATAGTATAGAAATGGAACCCTTTGACCTCTAATTCATCAGAAAGCAGGATAGGGTGTGAGAGGAGGCAGATGTATTGTTTATTCCAGGGCCTCAGGGTTGGGGAAGTACAGGAGAACACTACCCAGTTCATATCTCACTGAGAATGTCAAGTCACATGGCACCTGAACATACCACCTGCCCCATCTGAACTGCAAGTGCCTGGTTTAGCTAGTTCTCATTGGGATTTATTTCCCCTTGTTGCTAACTTGAGGGTTCTGTTGAAACAGCTGTACAGTCATATACTTTATAAAATTCTAGCTCTGAGAAACACTTGGTAAATTCAAAGCAGGCAAGAATTAGTATCTAAGCTGTTGATTGCTTGTGAGTGTTTATTCCAGCCCTGGGATCCTTGGAATTGCCTGTATGTGTATACCTGGAGTAGGGGGTAGAGGTTGTAGGGGGCCAGTATGTAATGAAGGGCAGACCATTCATTTCATTAGCAGCTTCCAAACTGTCAACAATATTCTCCCACCCCAGCAGGGTCAGCAAACCTCTGCCAGAGTCAAAGTTAACTGCATATCCGGGGGAGAAGATGCAGCTTTGAACTCTGAAATTGACACTTGGGACTCGTTCTGTCCTGAAATTGTCAGCTGTAGAAAAATACAAAAAAAGCAGGATAAACCAGCCAGTAAAGCTGCCAAATGGAAGAACCATCTTAGAAAGCCTCAGGGGTTTTAGCAAGTCACAGATTTGCTTTGAAATAAAAAAATAATTATAACAAAGCAAAATCACCACCAGTGCTGGAAAACAACTCCTTATGAAAGGTTTTTACCTCCAGGTCCATTAAAAACGGGGAAGTATAGAGAGCACACAGGGTGTGCAGGAAGGCATTCAGTCCTGCTGCTGGGGGCCAGCACAGACCAGCCCACACACAAGCTGGGCAGCACCTTGACAATCTGACCAAACTGCATTGACAAGAACTTGATAAGCGGACAACACAGCCTAAAACAGCCTTACTCAGAAACCAATCCCTCAAAAGGGAGAAACCAACCAGTGCACAGGGTGTCAAACCCAGGAACAACAAAAACTTAACAGGGTTTACTAACAGAGTCTCCTTTATTTCTTGACATGTTCCCTTTAAAAGAGAGGAAGATAATGCAGCTACTTAGGCGTCCTGCTTTCTTTTCTTTGAGAGTCGCACCACTATTTGTCAAACGGGTGTCACCAGTGTCAACCACTCAATTCACACGCCCACAAGTGGTCCTGCTAATCTGATCCCAGGGCTCCCACATTCCACATCGGCCATTCTTTGCTTGCCTCAAAAACACTGCACAGATGCGAGAAACTCAGCCAGAGGGAAGGGACATAAGAGGGGGACATGATCTTCTGTGCAACAAAAAACTACATATGATCATCTTTCCCGTCAAGCTTTAGGCGTGCTCTTTAAGCATCTCTGACCCAGAATTCCAAGGATCAGACACACCTTCCCGTCAATCTCTTAATACATGAGAGACAATAGTTTAAGGGAAAAGACAGGAGTGAGGTTTTCACTCAGGTATCCTCTCCCTCCTTCCATGCGAGCCACCAGGCAAGAGCTTCTAACTCAACCCTTTGCCTTGGCAAGGACTAAGTAGGGCGGAGAAGGCGATGGCACCCCACTCTGGTACTCTTGCCTAAAAAATCCCATGGACGGAGGAGCCTGGTGGGCTGTAGTCCGGGGGGTCGCTAAGAGTCGGGCACGGCTGAGTGACTTCCCTTTCACTTTTCATTTTCACGCATTGGAGAAGGAAATGGCAACCCACTCCAGTGTTCTTGCCTGGAGAATCCCAGGGACGGGGGAGCCTGGTGGGCTGCCATCTCTGGGGTCGCACACAATCGGACACGACTGAAGCGACTTAGCAGCAGCAGCACAGGGACCTCCCTGATGGCCCAGTGGTTAAAACTCTGCACTTCCAATGCAAGGGGTGTGGGTTTGATCCCTGGTTGGGGAACTAAGATCCCATGTGCCTGGCAATACAGCCAAAAAATAATAATAATAATAAACTAAAAGTCTTATTTTTAAAAAATTTGAAAACTATATAGCAAAATTAAAAGGTCTCTGGCAGAACAACCTAGCGCAAGTGAAAAGGCAGCCACTACAGAGACGACCCCACACTTTGTTCTGTCTCTCTCCGATTTTTAGAAAGTCTTGCTGATTTCATTTTCCAGCTAACAAAGGTATAAATGCTGGTAAAACAAATTCAAACCTCATTCCATCCCTGCTCCCCACCCTCCATCAAAATAATGTGAGTGTACAGTTTGACAAACTTTACTCCATGCGTTTTTTCCATGACAACGATGGCTACCATTAACTGAACACTTGCGGCATTCCAGCTACAATTCAAACGCTCCACCATGTACCATTTGGCTTTTATCTTCATAACTTCTCTATGAGGTGAGTATTTCTAACCCACTTTATGGACAAGGAGACCGACTCAGAATGGCAGGTTATTTGCCCAAGATCACATCCCCCAATCCTGCTAATAAGGCCAACTTCTAAAATGGCTGCATAAGTGAAGTCACTCAGTCGTGTCCGACTCTGTGTGACCCCGTGGACTGCAGCCCACCAGGCTCCTCCGTCCATGGGATTCTCCGAGCAAGAATACTGGAGTGGGGTGCCATTTCCTTCTCCAGGGGATCTTCCCAACCCAGGGATCGAACCCGGGTCTCCCACGTTGGAGGCAGACACTTTAACCTCTGGGCCACACTCTTTTTACCTGCATGCTGAATCTCTTAAATACGCAATTTGTTGCTCCTTTTCCCACTTAACAACATACATGGTTATCTTTTCATGTACCTCCTCGGTCCCTACACTGTAGCTCCAACTTCTGCTTTAAAGAAAGAAGACTCTGATTTATTGTTCTACTGTCAAAGGGACAGGGAAAGGGCGGGGTGGGGGAGGTAAGAAATAAAAGCTACTACTCACAATTCCGTATTTTCCATGTATTCAAGATGGAAACTGTGAAGGTTATCTGTTTAGCCACTTCAGGAAGCTTGTGAGCCTGTGTATGCAAATACATTTTTCCACGTGTAAACACTGCTTGGTTCTTGTATTCTAGAGGCTGACACATCCTGCATCAGCTTTTGGAAATAGGAGAATACTGGAGTCATCAATTCCCAATTCTCCATTTTGCAAATGGACAGAACTTCCAAGGTTAAGCATATTTAATACGCTATTATCATCTCCTGCTAATGATTCCTACTGAAAGGTACAGGAAGCAAATACCCTCAGTGTCTCATTTATGAGCCACTAGGGATGCAGTTTTAAGGATGTAAGCAGTAAAAAAAAAAAAAAAAAAAAAAAACACCTTGCCCACACCAAGAATTCCTTGACTTGGTTTCTATTAATACTTAGGAGATATTTACCAACTAAGTGAGAAATACTTTACCCTCACCCAGGGATGCTGGGTTAGCACATCCCCAACTGTTTGAGTGATGTTTATCTTTCATACAAAAAAGCACATTCAGGAGAGAAGCGTTTTATCTGGCTTAAAATCCCCAGCTCTGTGCTCAATACTGTGGGCTCTGGAGGCTTCAGACCAAGTTTACCCAGCTCTACCACTTATAGCTCTATGACCTTGGCCAAGACATGTAACCATTTTGTGTAATATGGAAACAATAGTAACTAACTCAGAATTGTTGAAATAAGTTAATACTTCTCTTTTAAATTTTTACTTATTTTTCATTGCAGGGTAATTGCTTTCCAACCTTGTGTTGGTTTCTGCCATTCATCAATATGAATCAGCCACAGGTATACATATGTCCCCTCTCCCTTGAACCTCCCTCCCACTGCCCACCCCTGTAGGTTGTCACAGAGCGCTGGGTTGAGCTCCCTGTGTCATACAGCACATTCCCACTGGCTGCCTATTTTACATATGATAATTGGTCACCTATTTTGCATATGGTAATTGGCTGTCTGTTTTACATGTGGTAATTGGCTATTTTACATATGATAATATATATGCTACAGTGCTGCTCTCCCAGTTCACCCCACCCTCTTCTTCCCCTGTTGTGTTCACAAGTCTTGTTTGTCTATGTATTTGCATCTCTATTGCTGCCTTGCAAATAGGTTCATCAGTACCATTTTTCTAAACTCCATATATATGTGTTAATTTGTGATATTTGTTTTTCTCTTTCTGACTTACTTCACTCTGTATAACAGCCTGTGTAACAGGTTCTAGATTCATCCACTTCACTGAAAGCAAAAGTCGCTCAGTCGTGTCTGACTTCTTTGTGACCCCATGGACTATACAAGCCCATGGAATTCTCCAGGCCACAATACTGGAGTGAGTAGCCTTTCCCTTCTCTGAGGGATCTTCCCAACTCAGGAATTGAACCCAGGTCTCCCACATTGCAGGCAGATTCTTTACCAGCTGAGCCACACTAGAACTGACTCAAATCCATTCCTTTTTATGGCTGAGTAATATTCCATCACATATGTACCACAGCTTATCCATTCATTTGTTGATGGATAAGTTAATACTTCTAACGACACTTAGATCTCTGTGTGGGACATGTATGTACTCAATAAATCTTTAATATTATTATCTACTCTTTCAACATTATACTTCCATCCTATACTCGAAATGCCACACTAATGGTAGCTCTGTACTGAGTACCATACTTTTCCATGCATTATCCCACTCTAAGGTTAAGCTTATTTAATAAGCCATCATCATCAATTTTGGAGAAGGAAATAGGAACCCACTCCAGTGTTCTTGCCTGGAGAATCCCAGGGACGGGGAGCCTGGTGGGCTCCAGTCCACGGGGTCACAAGAAGTGACAACCCACTCCAGTGTTCTTGCCTGGAGAATCCCACGGACAGAGGAGCCTGGTGGGCTACAGTCCACGAGGTCACGAAGGGTGGGACATGACTGAGCGACTGCCACTTCACGTCAATTTATACTGTCCTCAAAACTAACGGCAGCTGAGGCAAATAGTAACTCAATTTTCTGCTGAAGCACCTGAGATTCAGATATGTTTAAACTCTTACCTAACATCCTACATTAGTGACCTGAAATCTGAACTTGAGTTTGTCTTCAGAAGCTACACTCTGCCTACCTCCCCAGGCCCTGGGCTCCTTTCTGCCTCCGGCACAAGTAACCACAAAGGAGTGTTATGTCTACTGAGTCCTCACCAAGTGCGGGGCCCAGAGTCGGGGCTTTATACACACTCCCACTCCACACAGTAGCCTTACGGATGGGTAAAACCACCACTCCCATTTTTCAGATGAGAAAATTGAGGTTTAAACAGCTGAAGTACTATGTGCAGGGGTAAAAAAAATTTCTAGGAAAGCTAGAACATGGGATCTGGAGTCTCACATAATTATTTGATTAACAAAAAGAAAGAGAAAAGGAGGAAATGTTCCAACAGGCCCAATAAACCTCTGTACCATCAAATCAGTATGTTTTGAGGAAGTGTTAACACATTTGTTTTCAAGATGGGCAATGTGGTAAGACACATAGCTCCTAATTCTCTTCGAACAACATGAACAGCATATGTGACTTTTTATTAATTAGAATGTAAGCAGAGTTCTCAAACAGCCTCTATGGCAGAGTTATTTTTGCTAAAAAAAAACAAACAATAACAACAACAAATACTGGAGCAACGAATAACTAATCAGATTCATTACACAACAGTGATCACCACCTCCTTTTTCTCCAGGGCCCTTAGGAGAGGGTGGGCTACACAACCGAAACCCCTAACAAATGGAAAAAAAAAAAAAAAAAACAGGCACAACTGTGCTTGGGGTATCTTTGCTTCTGTAACAATGTAACTCAGTCGTTTTCCCAAAGAAAACATGAAACCTCACATTTTATCCCAAGGGGAACAAATACCTCAAACTTTCCTGTGACTGTCTGTTAACAGCAGTTTGGGGTATAAAGAAAAGGAAGAGGACAAACAAAGAGGAGTGAGCCCACAGAGCAGTAAAGCGGGACAGACAGACAAGGAGAGGAAAGGTGGACTCTGGAGGTACTACAGAGGAGGAGGAGGGGTCAGAATACTCCAAGTTAGTAATACCACCTCTCACTGTCCTTGGGGAAAGAGACACCCCCAGCCCCCACCGAAATCTCATTAGCTCACTCACCCATATTCACTGATCTTCAACATTCAATAAAACAGTGCCTGGGAGGGAACTGCTCACATGGGGAAGGACAGGGAGTGGATTCCACCATCTTCCCATCTCCAGCATCACAGCCAGAACGATACCATCACCTGATGGTCCAAAGCAGCAGTCCCTGAACTTTTTGGCACCGTAGACCAGAGGACAATTTTCCCATGGACCAGGGGGTGGCAAGAGGGTAGTTTGGGGATGATTCAAGTGCATTACATCTATTATTATATCAGTCCCACTTCAAATCATCGGGCATTAGATCTTGGAGGTTGCAGGAAACCCACATTTGCCTCCTCTCTGTTCAATCTATGCCTTGGCAAGAAGGCTCAGGCCCAAGTTTGCCAAAATAGTATTCTGCCTCTTTATCATACAACTGCTCACTTCACCTCTTAGCTGAAATTGCCAGCAAACTGTTCAAACATACCTTTCCACTATCCCAATGATGTGAGGCACAGATACTAAGATTTCACAGCATAAAGCAAATAAGTAGTGATGAGACTGATCACCTGCCTACCAAAGATTCCAACCAGCTTAATGCCAGGCAGGCAGAGACTGACAGTACCAAAGGCAGAAGGACACCGGGGCTTCAGTCACGGGAAAATGAAACAGAGGGCAGAGGGGGAATTCTCCAGGCCGGAGCAGCTGTCTAAAAAGCAAGCATGCTTCCCAAGTTGAAATCAAAGGACTTGAGATAATTACAGGTCACTGAGGACTCCATACAGGGAGCGTGTTCCCTCATCTGACAGAGAAAATTTGTCTTACTTGTAGTCAAAAAAAATCTCAAGTGAAATTTAAAATTCTTCAAGCGGAGGAGCACAACTAACTAGATGTCAGCATAATGTAATTAGGACCAAAATAAACCTACGACCCACATAAAAACACTGAGCATTTAAAGCGAGGCGTGCACAATGCTGAGTGTCACTTGCCAAGAAGAGAGAACAGAAAATCACATATTCTGGCCCCCCCTTTAAAAAAAAAAAAAAAAAGCTTTCATTGCCCAAAACCAATAATAAATTCTGAGTACATCAAGTCCTCTTTCAATACTGCCTCAGCCTCAGCCAATAAATATTACTAGTTTAAGAGAAGCTGCAACCTGAACTGCAGAAAAAGACATGAGTTCTATTTGGACATGGCACTTTCTCTAAACCCGCATCTCTATAAAAGGAGCTGGTTGGATTGGCTCACCCTTCAGGTGCGGGTGTGGCCTCCGGCGTCTTGAGTTTGGGGATTTGTTGTGAATTCAGCTTTGTCACAGCCATGTCCTATTGGAGGTGCCCATTTCCACTTAGGATCTTGTTGGATGAGGCCTCTACCTGCACGGGACTCAGTCAGGCACTGTACGAAAGTGATCCGTCACTAGCATGGCTGGTATGGGCGTGATAATCACACACAAAGGGAAGGCAAAGAGTGCCTACCCCAGGGGTGCCAAGTACGTTCTGCTGGAGTTATTTATACTTTAGGGTCTCACCACTGCCAAAAGAATTCTCAGGAGTCTGATACGAAAACACAAACAGTCATGTATACAGGGCAAGGAAAGTGAAGATAAAATAAACCAGAACCCGCAGGGCGTTCTCTCCTCAGCAGTGATCACTGAGCCACTGGTAAGCATGTCCACACAAAGCAGGCTGATGAGAACTTCTACGTAAGTAACAATCCTGCAAACCTTCAAAGCATCCTTTTCTCAGGTGAGAATGCTCATCAGAAAGTTTACTAAACTCCACAAATAATAGGGCCCTGCACGAGCTATATCTCAAAGAAAAGGGGAAAGAAGGCTTAAATTCCGTGTATGGGGCACCAGACACAAGACCATGGTCACTGGCTCTTGGGCACAGGCGAAGTCTGCAAACAATCCATCGGTAGTAAAATGGATACATTATGGTATATACACACAAGGACTGAATGCACAGGACTAAAAATGAAGAAACCGTCATACACACAACAGTGAGGAAGCACCAGCAACAGCTGACTGACACAATAATTCCCTTTTTTCCGGGGTCAGGATCATATTAGGAGAGAGCGACTGTGACCAGCCAACTACCACATAGATTTAAACAGGAGATCACCAAAATCCGAGAAGTGAACACAGCATTCAAATGGGCCTTCTGCTGCTGCTGCTAAGTCGCTTCAGTCGTGTCTGACTCTGCGACCCCATAGACGGCAGCCCACCAGGCTCCCCCGTCCCTGGGATTCTCCAGGCAAGAACACTGGAGTGGGGCGCCATTTTCTTCTCCAATGCCAGAAAGTGAAAAGTCAAAGTGAAGTCGCTCAGTCGTGTCCGACTCTTAGCGACCCCATGGACTGCAGCCCACCAGGCTCCTCTGTCCCTGGATTTTCCAGGCAAGAGTACTGGGGTGGGCTGCCACTGCCTTCCATCTTCTCTAACTCAGCCCCATCATTTGAGGAAACAGGTGGAGTTCAAAGGCACACAAATCCTTACATTCTAGGTCTATACTTTGTATCAGACCTGCTCCACTCCCTAAAAGGTTTCCAGGGTACATTTCTGCTCTCCTGGGTGGATATGAGGTACATAACAAGACACATCTTCCTTTAGTAAAAGTTTTCACTTCCCCAAATTGTTAATCCCACACCGCAAGATGATTAAACTCCTCTCGTTAGCTATGCCCATTATTTAGTGACAATACCTGAAGACTCCCTTAAGGGCAGCTGAAAGATTAAACTGAGCTTACAACTCTGCAAGTCTTTGACCCCTCAATTATCATCATAACCTGCCACAAAATTAACTTCCATGTTTTCAAATAATATACCAAACTGACATACAATTTCTGTCTTCTTCCCTCTGTCAAATGTCTGTGCCTGTGAACTGTGAAATTTTCTTCAAAGGTACTTGAAGGTCAGCGTATGTTTACATGCTAATGACTATTCTGAATTAATTACAACTCTTCATTAAACAACTTCATCTGCCTAATATAAGCTAGGAAAGACCTTTGAAAGAAAAAAAGCCACATTAAAATTTGGTTCCAAAAATATCATACATAGCTCTAAAGGAAGACCACTGGGGTGTTCTCTTGAAGGGATCACATTTGACCTTTTTAACAGAATTATATTTCACTGACTCGTTGGAGGAAGTTTTAGGGTTTTTTGGTTTTTTTTTTTCAACATACTACCAACATAATGAAAGAAAACAAACCTCATTCATAGTCTGTTCAAAACTTTTGCTCTCAAGTAATAAAAAGAGGACCTCTGGGAAATTAATTACCAAAAAGAATTGAGAAAGAATTGAAGATGTGTTCATATTAAGCTGGTAGCCTTCAAGGGATTTGTGACAGGAAGGGAAGGGGCAAGTCACAGTGTGTGCTGTGCACATAATTTAAGCAAGTGGAAAGATAGGCCCTCCAAATTAGAGCAAAGATAACACTGAGGTTTCTGCCTGCTCCCTAACAGGGAACTGTCATTCTCTTTTGCTTCAATAAGGGGGGCTGGGGGAGAAGAGATTAACATGTAAGAGATCCGGAACATTCTCTGTCTCTAGTAAAGACAGAATTCGGGGCTTCCCTCGTGATCCAGTGGTTAAGAATTCACCCTGCAATGAATGCAACGCCAGAGACACGGTTCAATCCCTGGTCCAAGAAGACTCCATATGTTGCAGGGCAACTAAGCCTGTGTGCCACAACTACTGAGCCTGTGCTCTAGAGTTGCAACTACTGAACCCACACGCAGCAATTACTGAAGCCCACACCCTCTAGAATGTGTGCTCCACATGAGAAGCCACCATAATGAGAAGCCCCCACGCATCGCAACTACAGAAAGCCCAAGCACAGCAACGAAGGCCCAACATAGCCAAAAATAAATATACAAAAAAATATTTTTAAAAAGATAGAAATTGGTGCGATAGAGCCGGACTCACAGCTCCCACACATCAGGCTACAGATTTTTATGCCAATTTGATCTGTAGCTGCAAAATACCCTACAGGCCCAGAGGGGGCCTGCAATTCAGTCAGTATTTACCAAGCACCAATTTCATGCACAGCTGCTTCAAGACCCTGTTTGGACTGAGGACTGGGCAAGGAATTTGCGTTGGCCGCATGCTTCCCATGTACAGGACACTCTTCAAGGCCCCTTACCTGGCTGTCCACCTCAGCATCCATTCTCACAGTCATCCTACAGAGAAGAGTGATGGGCCATTTCCAGGGGCGGCTGGAGGTTAAATAACTTGCCCAAGGGCACACAGCTCAGGGACAGAAGCAGGAGGTGAACCCAGGCCTACATGGCTGTCACATGTACTCCCTCCACTGCCTACACAGACCCCAGGCTACAGAACAGCCGCCCCCGTCCCCTGCAAAGATGAAGGAAACTCAACATTTACAATAGAGCAAGGAACTTAAGACACAGTAAAAGGACAGGAACACTGAGGTGAGATGACACGTCACAGGGGCCTGGGGAGGAAGACACCACCTCACAGGCAGGCAGTAAGTGCAGAAAAGGAAGGAATCACTGCAGAGGAGGAATCACTGCTGCTGGGCTTTAGGGAATGAGGTGGACACCATGCCTAGTGTGACAGGCGGACAAGTACAGCAAGCAAAAGAAAAACATGGCTCAAGCACACAGGCCTGCAGAGTAGGTACTTTACACAGGAGGTGGTGTGGGGAGATAAGGCACTGACAGGAGGAAGACAAAGGCCACCCTTGTGAGTAGGGCTCAGATGACCAACTGGGTTTATATGTCATCCACTGGAGAACGTGGAGTCAGAGGGCATGCTAGCCCATTTGAGCTGCTGTAACAAGGACACATGTATATGTATGGCTGAGTCCCTTTGTTGTTCCCCTGAAACTATCACAATATTGTTAACTGGCTATACTCCAATATAAACTTAAAAGTTTTAAAAGAAGCACTACAGACTGAGTCGCATAAATAAGGTATTTGTTTTTCACATTTTGGAGACTGGAGGATCAAGGCGTGAGCAGATTCAGCATCTAATGAGGTTCCGAGATGGCCATCTTCTTGCTTGTATCCTCAAATAGTGGGAGGGCAAGGGAGCCGAGAGAGATCTCTTTTAGGTGGTGTTAGAGGTGGAGAAGGCAATGGCACCCCACTCCAGTACTCTTGCCTGGAAAACCCCATGGACGGAGGAGCCTGGTGGGCTGCAGTCCATGGGGTCGTTAACAGTCAGACACAACTGAGCGACTTCACTTTCACTTTTCACTTTCATGCACTGGAGAAGGAAATGGCAGCCCACTCTAGTCTTCTTGCCTGGAGAATCCCAGGGACAGGGGAGCCTGGTGGGCTGCCGTCTATGGG
Source organism: Oreotragus oreotragus (assembly GCA_006410675.1). NCBI lineage: Eukaryota > Metazoa > Chordata > Mammalia > Artiodactyla > Bovidae > Oreotragus > Oreotragus oreotragus. Next base: position 178,712 of record SJYX01016723.1, on the reverse strand, counting down.
GTCGCACAGAGTCGGACACGACTGAAGTGACTTGGCAGCAGCAGAGGTAAAGAATCCAACTGCCAGTGCAGGAGACATAGGAGTTGTGGGTTCAGTCCCTGTGTCGGGAAGATCCTCTAGAGAAGGGAATGGCAACCCATGCCAGTATTCTTGCCTGGAAAATTCCATGGACAGAGGAGCCTGTTGGGCTACAGTCCACAGGATCGCCAAAAGTCAGACAGGGGTGAGAACGCAGCACCTACAATCTCATTCGTGAGGATTCTACCCTCATGACCTAATCACCTCGCAAAGTCCCACCTCCTAATCCTATCACATTAAGGGTTAGGATTTCACCATATCAATCTTGGGAGAACACAAACATTCAATCCATAACAGAGGATCTTGAAATGAAGGCTGGAAGAGAATGACTGGGGAAAGACTGAGTATTCACTTTTGCAGGCTAGATGAATGGGGAAAAGATACTGTTACAAACTCAAGCAAGAGAGAACAGTATCCTAGGTTTGTAAATGTCCAGAGTACCCTTTCCCAAACGTCCTTAGCCAAACCAGCAGTGTAGTACAGAAGATTTTTGAAGGATGGTTTCTCCTTCCAAGAAACAAAGATACTATGGATAAATAATACATAAACAAATAGCTCCCAATTTTTTATTCACCTTAATGTAAGGAGAACCCAAGAATTATCAAGAGTTGGTTCAATGTCTATTCAGTTAACACAATCACCGAATTTAAAAAGCTATCTATTAAGAGAAAATATAAAATCTGAAACGGAAAATTATGCCTTTGAACAATTATCATCTATATTTCTGAAGCACATGAATAAACATCTTGATAGGGAAGAGAGTGTTGGTTTAGTTATGAAAAATGTATATAGCAATCTATGTTTCTGTGACACTTCTGGGTCTTTTTAGAGAGTTACCATGATATTCAGGTTTACCAATGTTATCAAGAATAAAGAAAAGCTTAGATGTAGAAAACAAAAAAAGGTTTTCTGACCCAGAGACATTTCTGAATTAATAGGCCCAGAAATGAGCCACTCAAAGAGAAGAGACAGACAAAACTCAGCCAGAGGGCCCTAGAAATGATGTTCTTTCCATGAAATGGAGGCATGTCACCATTAAAAGATGAAAATTTTCCTTTGCTGTGACAGACGCAAACCATGCAGAGACATCAGGGGCTCGAAGACCATGTGGCATGACAAACTGTGAAAAATTCACCCAGCTGCATTAATGTCAGATTCCCCAGCCTCTAGTTCTGACTCGGGAGCAGAACCTCGCCATCAATGAAGGGTATTCCTGCGGCCACTGGCCAGGACTAGACACTGAAACCAGGGCACCAGGAGAAGGCCTTTAACTCACGGACTTTCACAGAGAGGGGCAAAACCAACCGGGTTGCTTCTGGCTCCTTGGTAAGACATCCAAAAAAGACCATGTGAATGCAAGTTAAAGATCTATTTTTATTTGAACTAAAGACAAGAAATCTAGAAAAACGGGGCTGCTCATTCAACCCTGGCTCAAGAGAACAGCTGGAATACATCCTGAGTTAGAAGTATTAATCTCTAGAAATTCCACAACGGTCAATCAATGAAACTTTAGTTGAATATTGCTGGAATACATCCTGAGTTAGAAGTATTAATCTCTAGAAATTCCACAACGGTCAATCAATGAAACTTGAGTTGAATATTAAGAATTAGGAGTGAGGACTTCCCTGGTGGTCCAGTGGTGAAGAATCTGCCTGCCAATGCAGGGGACACGAGTTTGATACCTGGTCCAGGAAGATCCCACATGCCGTGGAGCAACTAAGACCACGCACCACAACTACCGAGCCCCCGCGCACTGGGACCCGTGCTCCCCAAGAGGAGCCACCATAATGAGGCGCCCACGCATGACAACTAGTGAGCTTCTAGCTGGGTTGCCCCCACTTGCTGCAAGCAGAGAAAACCCTTGCCGAGCCATAAATAAACAAGTAAATGGAAGAATTAGGAGTGAAATTTTTGAGTGTTAATCTCTAGAAACTCAAGAAGCATGGCTACATCCTCCCACAAGGCACCCTTCTTTGGGGGGCAAAAAGGTCTCTACTTCTCACGTGTCCCCCCAGGGGTGCACTGCAGGCAGGGAAGCTACAGGACAAATGTGCCATCTCTTACAGGCCAGTCAATCCTCCTCTAGGATTTGGGAAGAAAAATACCATTTCTATGTTAAAAGAGATTACATGTACTATGAGATGGAATACAAAATTGAAGTATTCATAAGCAGAAAAAAAAAAGGACCATTTAAAGAAATTTTCACAAGCCTCTAGTGGGCAGTTTAAGGCTGGGCCCAACCTTTGAGGGGGTAGGTGTTGAATTTTCCATGTAGAAGCAGAGAGTACTTCCTATAATCTCATCAGCCTTTCTTTAACTTAGAAAGATGCCTGATCATGAAAAACAGGCTGACCCCTCAGATGCCTGTATGTTTTACTATTTTGGTATGTCACAGGTACCAAGTTCTCCTGCTGCTGCTGCTGCTGCTAAGTCGCTTCAGTCGTGTCCGACTCTGTGCGACCCCACAGATGGAAGCCCACTAGGCTCCTCTGTCTCTGGGATTCTCCAGGCAAGAACACTGGAGTGGGTTGCCATTGCCTTCTCCAATNCTGCTGCTGCTGCTGCTGCTGCTGCTGCTGCTGCTGCTGCTGCTGCTAAGTCACTTCAGAGGTGTCCGACTCTGTGCGACCCCACAGACGGAAGCCCACTAGGCTCCTCTGTCTCTGGGATTCTCCAGGCAAGAACACTGGAGTGGGTTGCCATTTCCTTCTCCAATGCATGAAAGTGAAAAGCGAAAGTGAAGTCGCTCAGTCGTGCTGACTCTTAGCGACCCCATGGACTGCAGCCCACCAGGCTCCTCCGTCCGTGGGATTTTCCAGGCAAGAGTACTGGAGTGAGGTGCTATTGCCTTCTCCGCTTTAGAACTAGAATGGCACAATTAAGTTTGGTGCTATGTGAAACTGGGTTTCAATCCACTCAGCTTTATGAGTTTAGGTTTAGCCCTTAATATCTTACTTAATATCCCAGAGTTTCAGATTCCTCATTTGTAGTGGGGGAATGCTGAGTGTGTGATTGAGGGAGGGGTGTAATGAGAGGCTAGAGAGCTGATACCTATCTTGAAGGAATGTTTTGAACGTGATAACTAGAAATAATATTGCTAAAGTGTCTGCCACATAGTAAGATGTAAATTATCAGTTCAGTTCAGTTCAGTTGCTTAGTCTTCTCTGAATCTTTTTGACTTCATGGATTGCAGCACGCCAGGCTTCCCTACCCATCATCATTTCTCGGAGCTTGCTCAAACTCATGTCCATTGAGTACGTGATGCCATCCAACTATCTTATCCTCTGTCGTCCCTTTCTCCTCCTGCCTTCAATCTTTCCCAGCATCAGGGTTTTTTCACATGAATCAGTTCTTCTCATTAGGTGGCCAAAGTATAGGAGTTTTAGCTTCAGCATCAGTCCTTCCAGTGGATATTCAGGACTGATTTCCTTTAGGATGGACTGGTTTGATCTCCTTGCAGTCGAAGGGACTCTCAAGTGTCTTCAACACCCCTAGTTCAAAAGCATCAATTCTTCAATGCTTAGCTTTCTTTATAGTCCAACTCTCATATCCATACATGACTACTGGAAAAAAAAAGAAACGTAGCTTTGTTGGCAAAATAATGACTCTGTATTTTAATATGCTGTCTAGGTTTTCTTCCAAGGAGCAATTGTCTTTTAATTTCTTGGTTGCAGTCTCCACCTGCAGTGATTTTGGAGTCCCCCAAAATAAAGTCTGTTACGGTTTCCATTGTTTCCCCATCTATTTGCCGATAGTTTGAACATTCTTTGACATTGCCTTTCTTTGGGATTGGAATGACACCTGACCTTTTCCAGTCCTGTGGCCACTGCTGAGTTTTTCAAATTTGCTGGCATATTGAGTACAACACTTTCATAGCATCATCTTTTAGGATTTGAAATAGTTCAACTGGAATTCCATCACCTCCACTAGGTTTGCTTATAGTGATGCTTCCTAAGGCCCACTTGACTTCACATTGCAGGCTGTCTGGCTCTAGGTGAGTGATCACAACATCATCATTATCTAGGTCATGAAGATCTTTTTTGTATAGTTCTTCTGTGTATCCTTTCCACCTCTTTTTAATAGCTTCTGCTTCTGTTAGGTCCATACCATTTCTGTACTTTATTATGCCCATCTTTGCATGAAATGTTCCCTTGGTATCTTTAATTTTCTTGAAGAGATCCCTAGTCTTTCCCATTTTATTGTTTTCCTCTATTTCTTTGCAATGATCAGTGAGGAAGTCTTTCTTACTAAAGTTACTAAAAGGTCCGGCTTTCTTATCTTTCTAACATAGTAAAGTGTTAGTAAATTATAGTCATTATATTTTGCTAAGGCCTTNGCCCATCTTTGCATGAAATGTTCCCTTGGTATCTTTAATTTTCTTGAAGAGATCCCTAGTCTTTCCCATTTTATTGTTTTCCTCTATTTCTTTGCAATGATCAGTGAGGAAGTCTTTCTTACTAAAGTTACTAAAAGGTCCGGCTTTCTTATCTTTCTAACATAGTAAAGTGTTAGTAAATTATAGTCATTATATTTTGCTAAGGCCTTTCGATTTTATTTTGCTCTTTAAGTATTATGTACACATTTGTTATCTTCCCAGAAGTTATCCATCCACTAAAGGCTGGAACAGCTTAAATATATAAATTTTTTCCCAAATGTTCAATTTTAGAATATCTTGGAATAGAGTCAAGGCATTCTCTAGGTATTTTCTTAACTCTTTATTTTCAACTAAATGTTTATTTATCAAACAAATGAACTGAGAGCTAAGGAAAGGGATAGATTGTATTCTGTCATGTATAGAACAATTTTCTAGATTTAAAGGTATATCATTTTTCTTGGTTTTATTCAATACTGTACTTGATTTTAAAATGTTCCTTTAATACCATGTTTTAGGCTTTATAGTATGATCAACCATCTGTACAAAATTTAAATCTTCATGACTACTTGTTGAAAATATGTAAGAAAGCACAGTGTGGTCAATTAAAAGAAAATGACTTGAATGCAGCTTTGATGTCCTGAGCAATATTAATTGCAATTTAAACTTAGGAAATTTAATTGTGATTTTTATGTCATGCATTCTTTCCCACTCTTGCTACCTCTTTGAAAATTCCAGCCTCCTTTTTAATTCTGTAAATTATTTTCCCTTAATGCATTTAATTCTCACTTTAAATCATTGACTTGACCATATGAAAAAAATAAAATTTTGCATTGGTATCACTTTATTCCTCTATTTATCTGATATACTCCATAATGCTCTTTGATCCAATTTAAGGATTAATGGTGGGAAAGATTGCTTACAGGTTTTCAAACCTGGTACTGTATAAGGATGACCTTCTGTGTTTGAGAGCTTTGCTGCTTTTCAAGAATTACTAGGCTATAAAATTTCCACTCAATTTATCTGTAGCCACAACTGACTATTTAGAGAAAACTGACAAAGTAATTTAGTTGAACAACTGGGACCTTTGTTAAAAAACAAAGCAAAATATACTAAACTAAATTCACACAAAATCCTCACTCAAATCAGTTGTTTGATATTACATTGAAATGTAAGATACTTGAATTCATCTTGTAGTTTTAACGAATCATGGTATCATTGTATATGCATGGTATATAATTCTACTAATATCCATTCATGATGGTGAATTTTATGTCAGCTTGACTAGGTTACAGGATGCCTAAACATTTGGTCAAACATTATTCTGGTGTATCTCTGAGAGTGCTTTGGGTCAAGAATAACATTTAAATTGTTAGACTGAATAAAAGCAGATTGCTCTATCTAACATGACTGTGTTAGTTGCTCAGTTATGTCTGACTCTTTGCAATCCTATGGACTGTAGCCCACTAGACTCCCCTGTCCATGGGGATTCTCCAGGCAAGAATACTGGAGTGGGTTGCTATGCTCTTCTCCAGGGGATCTTCTTGACCCAGGGATCCAACCCAGGTTTCCTGCGTTGCAGGTAGATTCTGTACCATCTGAGCCACCAAAGAAGCCCTTATACAGCTACCATGGAAGCCCATATAGGTGGGCCTCATCCACTTAGTTGAAGGCTTGAATTGAACAGGAAGGCTGGTCCTCACCTGAGTAAGATGAATTCTTCCTGCCTGAGAGCCCCTTAGTGTGTGTGTGTGTGTGTGTTGTTAGAACACGTTACATGTTGTTAAGTTGCTCAGTCGTGTCCAACTCTTTTCGACCCCATGGACTGCAGCACACCAGGCTTCCCTGTCCTTCACCATCTCCTGGAGTTTGCTCAAACTCATGTTCATTGAGTCAGTGATGCCATCCAACCATCTCATCCTGTTGTCCCCTTCTCCTGCCTTCAGTCTTTCCCAGCATCAGGGTCTTTTCTGATGAGTTGGCTCTTCATCAGGTGGCCAAAGCATTGGAACTTTCAGCTTCAGCATCAGTCTTTCCAATGAATATTGTAGGGTTGATTTCCTTAACATGAGATCTAACAAATTTTTAAGTGTACCATACTGAATTGTTAACTGTAGGTACAATGTTTTTTATCAATTATACCTTGATAAAGCTGTTTAAAAGGAGACTTTTTCTTGCCCAACAACTTTCAGACTGAGACATCCACTGTTGTCCTTCCTTTGGACTCTGCTGGGTCTCTAACTTGCTGATTCAAACTACAGAAATCAATACTTGCCATCCTCTGCATAATTGCATGAGCCAATTCCTTATAATAAATCTCTTTCTACAGATATATACATCCTGTTGGTTCTGTTTCTCTGGAGAACTCTCACTAATACACCTTTATAATAGTTGATTAATTATATGCCTGAGTGCTTCATCACCCAGTTATGTTCAACTCTGTGATCCCATGGACTATAGCCCATCAAGCTCTTCTCTCCATGTGATTCTCCAGGCAAGAATACTGGAGTGGGTTGCCATTCCATTCTTCAGGGGATCTTCCCAACCCAGGAATTGAACCCAGGTCTCCTGCTTTGCAGGGAGATTCTTTATGGTCTGAGCCACCAGGGAAGCCCAATTAGTCATATGTTGAGTGTTTCTATGTTATTCACTGGTGTTAAGTGAATTAAAACATAACCAAAAAACTTCATCCTCACAACAACCTTATGAATGAGGCACAGTTTTTGTGCCCATTTATAGAAAGAGAACTGAAGCTTGTGAAGTGTAAACAATGTAAAAAATGCTACGCTTCTAGTAAGTATTAAGGCCAGTGTTCAAACAGGCTGCCCCACTCTAGACATGAAGCTTAATATGCTGTCTTGTATCTTCTTCCCCCTGAAAAATCATAGGTAAACTTCGAAGAAAGTGACTGAGGGTATTCATCAAATATCTTCTTGATCCTCCTTTTAATGGATATTAGGTTTTGAACAGATGAGTTTGTGTTTACTCTCCTAGTTGAATTTGTGTTGTTCCTTTAGGCCAAAAGTTTTTTTTTTGTTGTTGTTGTTCTTTTAAAAATAATATTTATTGATTTTAATGATTATAAAAGCAATTTATGTTCACAATATTGAATATAGAAAACTTATAATTACCTAAATATGACTAGAAAAAAATTGTTTAACTTTTGGTACATTTCTTTTTAGTCATTTTCAATACATATACTTCATCTTTTTATGTACAAATGGGGATATATTGATCATATAGTATTTAATTTTTTTTTAAACATGAGCCGTTTTTCTCATGTTTGAAAAAATGTTTCACAATGACTGCATATTATTTCATTTACCGATGTCCTATTTATTTAACCACTTCCTTAAGATTGGATATTAGCAGTGTTTCTAAGTTTTCACTTTTATATATGCCATTGAGATGAAAATTCTGAAGCATGAAAGTTTGTGGGCACTGATTTTCCTCTGAGAGATGAGAACTGTGTTAAGTCTTAACACAGATTACCAAATAGTTTTGCAGAAGATTTGCAAAAGTTGATATTTGCCCATAGGACAGAAATTCTTTGCAAGGACAAAATTTTAAACCATTTCTTGAATCAACTATCTTCATAACTGTCTGGTGAGGAAAATATACACAAATGTTATCTCCTTTATAAACGTGTGGCCCAAACATGCAAGGCAACACAAGACAGAGTGAGACTAAGCCTCAGAGTGACTAATTAATGCATAGTTTAATTTACCACTGTTTGGAGGCCTGGTGTATAGTTTAGCTCAAATAAGTGAAAATACTGGATAGCTTAGGCTAACTCTACAAAAATGAGGCCACATATATTGCTAAGTGTTATTGAATGACTTATTTATTGTACTTTGAATGGGTCCTCAGTGATCCTTCAAAGAAATGTCATTATTCCTTTCGCGTGCCACATAAGGGATCAATTTTGTTGAAGCTGTTAATCAAACCATCATTCAATGCCATATATCATATTATAAGCACTGCATGTCAAGTTTTTATTATTAGGATTTGCCAAGAAAATAAAGTTGTGGATAGTTTGGACTGTGATATAGTCAGGCTACTTGCATTTCAGCTTTGAACAGTTACGACTTTGTAAATAATTTAATATTTGCTATATTTTGTACTCAAGAGAACTTTAAGTAATAGAGATTTCATCCTGATTCCTCCTGTGCAAAGATGAGGCTCATGTTGAATTTGAAATTTCACCTGGATCTCTGTTTTTTGCTTTAAAGTACTGACATATTGGCTACTGAATGGCCTGCATTTCTAAATTACAGACCAGCAAACCAAAACTTTGCTTGTGTTTCAAAATGCCCTTTGATAGATGTGCATAGTGAAATGAAAGTCGCTCAGTCATGTCCGACTCTTTGTGACCCCATGTAAATTTGAAATTTCACCTGGATCTCTGTTTTTTGCTTTAAAGTACTGACATATTGGCTACTGAATGGCCTGCATTTCTAAATTACAGACCAGCAAACCAAAACTTTGCTTGTGTTTCAAAATGCCCTTTGATAGATGTGCATAGTGAAATGAAAGTCGCTCAGTCATGTCCGACTCTTTGTGACCCCATGTGACCCCATGGAATTCTCCAGGCCAGAATACTGGAGTGGGTAGCCTTTCCCTTCTCCAGGGGATCTTTCCAACTCAAGGATCGAACCCCTCAGGTCTCCAGCATTGCAGGTGGATTCTTGACCAGCTGAGCCACAAGGGAACCCCCCATAGATGCACATGAATGCATTTAATTATATTTTGGAAATGCATGCAGAGTTACTACTTTTAAGTTGCAAATTTACTTCTTGATATCAGTGTTGGCCAGAATGGACTGAAAATACATGGGCAACTCAGAAAATATAATCGCCTTGAATATATTTCCTGAAAGCCTAGTAACTTGTAATTTCTCTTAGGTTAAATAAGAGTTAGATACCTCATTTACCTCAGCAGTCAGAGTCTGCATTAAGGGCACTTGGTCATCTAGCTGTCTTAGGTTGTACCACAGTAAAAAAAAAATATAGTGCCTCAAATAATTTCACCATTAATGATTAAAATTCCTCTAGAAAACTTTTCAACATTAATGAAAACACAAATACCTTGGGCAAATGTAATGTTAGAAGATCACACACACACACACACACACACACGCTTTATATGTATTTAGTAGTGAGATTTTTTTTCTTCATAGATTCAGCCTATATTTGAGTACATAGTTGCCAGAAAGGGGGGAAAAGAGGGTATTCACATAAATTGGTGCCTCATAAATTCCATATGTTCTACCAAGCATTTTTATATATGATTAATTCATTCAGTTGATGTAATTTTACAGTTAAAATGATTCAAATAAGAGAGCTCCTTTCTCTCCTAGCATCCATATAAGCAGTTCTTAGAGAACAGAGTGGTTCTGCTTAGACTACATGCCCATTCCTAAACCATCTTTGAGGGTAAGGAGTTGGGAGCCCTCTGCTTGACAAAGCCTTGTTCTCCTAGTACCACACATATGGCTGAAGTCCTGGCAAAATTAAATGGACTGGAACCACATGACATGAGTTCCCCACAGGAAAAAAATAGAGCAATTAAGGGAAGAGAGAAGGAAGGTCTGGTAAGACAACAAATTGTAGAAGATCTAGATGATGATACCATGAAGCTTGTTGTAATGGACACATATTAAAGTCAGTTGAATACATGTGTCAGTAGAACTGTGCATTTCATTCAGTTCAGTTCAGTTCAGTCGCTCAGTTTTGTCCGACTCTTTGCGACCCCATGAATCGCAGCATGCCAGGCCTCCCTGTCCATCACCAACTCCCGGAGTTCACTCAGACTCACGTCCATCGAGTCCGTGATGCCATCCAGCCATCTCATCCTCGGTCGTCCCCTTCTCCTCCTGCCCCCCAATCCCTCCCAGCATCAGTCTTTTCCAATGAGTCAATTCTTCGCATGAGATGGCCAAAGTACTGGAGTTTCAGCTTTAGCATCATTCCTTCCAAAGAAATCCCAGGGCTGATCTCCTTCAGAATGGATTTATTGGATCTCCTTGCAGTCCAAGGGACTCTCAAGAGTCTTCTCCAACACCACAGTTCAAAAGCATCAATTCTTCAGCGCTCAGCCTTCTTCACAGTCCAACTTTCACATCCATACATGACCACAGGAAAAACCATAGCCTTGACTAGACGGACCTTTGTTGGCAAAGTAATGTCTCTGCTTTTGAATATGCTATCTAGGTTGGTCATAACTTTTCTTCCAAGGAGTAAGCGTCATTTAGTTTCATGGCTGCAGTCACCATCTGCAGTGATTCTGGAGCCCCCAAAAATAAAGTCTGACACTGTTTCCACTGTTTCCCCATCTATTTCCCACGAAGTGATGGGACCAGATGCCATGATCTTCGTTTTCTGAATGTTGAGCTTTAAGCCAACTTTTTCACTCTCCTCTTTCACTTTCATCAAGAGGCTTTTTAGTTCCTCTTCACTTTCTGCCATAAGGGTGGTGTCATGTGCACATCTGAGGTCATTGATATTTCTCCCAGCAATCTTGATTCCAACTTGTGCTTCTTCCAGCCCAGCGTTTCTCATGATGTACTCTGCATATAAGTTAAATAAGCAGGGTGACAATATACAGCCTTGATGTACTCCTTTTCCTGTTTGGAACCGGTCTGTGGTTCCATGTCCAGTTCCTTTTCCATTTTAATGATAAATTTATCATAAATTAAGTGTTCACATACATACGAATCAGTTTCTAAGTTCAGTTATCTTCCATTGGTCTATTTGTATATTCCTACAACAATAATATGTTGTCTTCATTAACTAGGGTTTCCCTGATGGCTCAGCTGGTAAGGAATCTGCCCAAAATGCTGGAGACTTGGGTTTAATGCCTAGGTTGGGAAGATCCCTTGGAGAAGGGAAAGGCTACTCACTCCATTATTCTGGCCTAGATAATTCCATGGACTGGGTGGCAAAGAGTTGGACATGACTGAGAAACTTTCACTTTTTCACTTTAGAATAATTAGTGATCTCTGATAATTTCATTTTGTTATCCTTCTTTTAGAGTATGTCATTATTTTTTTCGGGGAAGGCAATGACACCCCACCCCAGTACTCTTGCCTGGAAAATCCAATGGACGGAGTAGCCTGGTGGGCTGCAGTCCATGGGGTCACCAACAGTCGGACAGACTGAGCGACTTCACTTTCACTTTTCTCTTTCATGCATTGGAGAAGGAAATGGCAACCCACTCCAGTGTTCTTGCCTGGAGAATCCCAGGGATGGGGGAGCCTGGTGGGCTGCCGTCTATGGGGTCACACNGAGCGACTTCACTTTCACTTTTCTCTTTCATGCATTGGAGAAGGAAATGGCAACCCACTCCAGTGTTCTTGCCTGGAGAATCCCAGGGATGGGGGAGCCTGGTGGGCTGCCGTCTATGGGGTCACACAGAGTCGGACATGACTGAAGTGACTTAGCAGCATTATTTTTTATCCTTTGTAACTCAACAGAAATTTTGCCTATCAAATATTACAAAAAAATCTATGAAATCCTTACTGAGATTGCATTATACCTATAGTAAACTTATGAAAATTGGTATCTTTCAAATGTTTTGTTTTCTAGCCCATAAGTATTGTACAGTCATTTGAATCTTTAAAATGTCTACAAATAGAATGTTATCTTTTTCTCCAATAAATCTTGCATATATTTACTCACCAAAAAAAAGTAAATAGAGTCAGTTGAAGGAAGAGATAATAAAAATATAAACAAATTAATGACTAAAAAAAAAGTAAAACCAATCAATAAAACTAAAAGCTAAAAATAATTGACAAAAGGAACCCCTAGGAAAGCAGAGTAAGGAGAAAATGCACAAATAATATTGGAAATAAAAAGAGAGCATGAGAACAGATACAGGAAATCAGGAAACTAAATAATTTTGAAAACTAAGATGAAACAGTGAAAAGACACCTTCTGTGTTCCATCTCTTATGTCCTCAATGCACTTTTTACTATAGTCATTGTTGTGGCAAACAGATTTTTACTGGTGTAGCCTAATAATTTTGGCCACTTCATCTTATTTTCTGTTGTGTGAGAATCCAAAGCACTTATATGTATATGCAGCTCATAAGTTGTTGTTCAGTCACTAAGTCGTGTCTGATCTTTGCAGTTTAACAGCCCATGGGGCCATTCTTGACCAATGAGGAGCAGGAGCCACTGGGTGAATGGTAAACAATTCTGAGGTACATTCTGTACAGCTCCTCATAAGGTCACTAGTGGAAACAAGCCCTGGTAATAGTAGTGAACAGCTTAATAACACAACCTTGAATAGGCTTTTCTTGTTTAAATGTATTTTATTGAAGTATAGTTGATTTACAATGTTGTGTTCCTGGTGTACAGCCAAGGGATTCAGTTACACACACACACACACACACACACACACACACACACACACACATCTTCAGTTCAGTTCAGTCACTCAGTCTTGTCCGACTGTTTGCAACCGCATGGATTGCACCAAGCCAGGCCTTCCTGTCCATCACCAACTCCCGGAGTTGACTCAAACTCATGTCCATTGAATCGGTGATGCCACCTAACCGTCTCATCCTCTGTTATCCTCTTCTCCTCCTGCCTTCAATCTTTCTCAGCATCAGGGTCTTTCAAATAAGTCAGCTCTTCGTATCAGGTGCCCAAAGTATTGGAGTTTCAGCTTCAGCATCTGTCCTTCCAATGAACAATCAGGACGGATCTCCTTTAGGATGGACTGGTTGGATCTCCTCTCAATCCAAGGGACTCTCAAGAGTCTTCTCCAACACCACAGTTCAAAAGCATCGATTTGTTGGTGCTCAGCTTTCTTTATAGTCCAAGTCTCACATCCATACATGACCACTGGAAAAACCATAGCCTTGACTAGACGGACCTTTGTTGACAAAGTAATGTCTCTGCTTTTTAATATGCTGTCTAGGTTGGTCATGACTTCCCTTCCAAGGAGTAAGCGACTTTTAATTTCATGGCTGCAGTCACCATCTGCAGTGATTTTGGTGCCCCAAAAATAAACTCAGCCACTGTTTCTACTGTTTCTCCATCTATTTGCCATGAAGTGATGGGGCCAGATGCCATGATCTTAGTTTTCTGAATGTTGAGCTTCAAGACAACTTTTAAAATATTCTTTTTCTGATTCCTTTTCCATTGTGGTTTCTCACAAGATATTGAATATAGTTCCCTATGCTACACAGTAGGACCTTGTTGTTCATCTGTTGTATATATAATGGTTTGCATCTGCTAGTCCTAAACTCCCAGTCCATTCTGCCTGCATCCCTCTTCCCATCAACAAGCACAAGTCAGTTCTCCTTGTCTGTGAGTCTGTTTCTGTCTGGCAGATGCCTTCATCTGTTCCATATTGTAGACTGTACACACAAGTGATATCGCATGGCATTTGTCTTTCTCTTCCTGACGGACTTAGCATTTGTTTTTCTATATGCCTGAGTAGTATTCCATTGTGTGTCTATATATACACACATGGTAGTTTAGCTGTTAAGTGGTTTAGTTTGACTCTTGCAACCACATGGACTGTAGCCTGCCAGGCTCCTCTGTCCATAGGATTCTCCAGGCAAGAATACTAGAGTGTGTTGTCATTTCCTTCTCCAGGGGATCTTTCCAACCTATATATATATGTGTGTGTGTGTGCATATATACATGCACACACCATATTTTCTTTATTTATTGAATAGGCTTTTCATTATTCCTTTTTTCACTCTTCTTCATTGTCACATACCCATTCCCTGGGTTCATGATCCCCAGATATATTATCTGCACACAAGCTCTTGTCTCAGACTTCACCATATAGGGAATAATCTAGGCTTATAAACTGCTAAATTTTCAGGCAAATATTATCAGAATGAAGCCAGAAGAAAGAGAAACTCTGAGTAAAAACTGATTAGTTGAGAAAAAAGAATGGAACTGGAGGAATCAACCTGCCTGACTTCAGGCTCTACTACAAAGCTACAGTCATCAAGACATAATCTCAAAAATATACAAGCAGCTCCTGCAGCTCTATTCCAGAAAAATAAACGATCCAATCAAAAAATGGGCCAAAGAACTAAACAGACATTTCTCCAAAGAAGACATACAGATGGCTAACAAACACATGAAAAGATGCTCAACATCACTCATTATCAGAGAAATGCAAATCAAAACCATGATGAGGTACCATTTCATGCTGTTCAGAATGGCTGCTATCCACAATTCCACAAACAAAAAATGCTAGAGAGGGTGTGGAGAAAAGGGAACCCTCTTACACTGTTGGTGGGGATGCAAACTAGTACAGCCACTATGGAGAACAGTGTGGAGATTTCTTAAAAAACTGGAAATAGAACTGCCATATGACCCAGCAATCCGACTGCTGGACATACACATCGAGGAAACCAGAATTGAAAGAGACACGTGTATCCCAATGTTCATCACAGTACTGTTTATAATAGCCAGGACATGGAAGCAACCTAGACGTCCATCAGCAGATGAATGGATAAGAAAGCACTGGTACATATGCACAATGGAATATTACTCAGCCATTAAAAAGAATACATTGGAATCAGTTCTAATAAGGTGGATGAAACTGGAGCATATTATACAAAGTGAAGTAAGCCAGAAAGAAAAACACCAATACAGTATACTAACACATATATATGGAATTTAGAAAAATGGTAACAATAATCTTACATGTGAGACAGCAAAAGAGACACAGATGTATAGAACAGTCTTTTGGACTCTGTGGGAGGGGTGAGGGTGCGATGATTTGAGAGAATAGCATTGAAACATGTATATTATTGTATGTGAAATAGATCGCCAGTCCAGGTTTGATGCATGATACAGGGTGCTCAGAGCTGGTGCACTAGGATTATCCTGAAGAATGGGATGGGGAGGGAGGTGGGAGGTGGGTTCAGGATGGGGAACACATGTACACTCGTGGCAGATCCATGTCAATATATGACAAAACCACTACAATATTGTAAATTAATTAGCCTTCAATTAAATAAATTTAAAAAACTGATTATCATTAAAGACATTGAACTGAAAGTGGAAAAAATATTGCCGACTCCATTCTCAAGGAATCAGGCCTAACTGCATATGATTTTTATCATTCCTTCAAGGAATAGATAATCTCCATTTCAGAAATATTTTTGGAGTCTAGATAATACAGATATGCTCCCCAACTGACTTTAGGAAATTATTAACTTACTACTGAAAAATAAATATAACAAACCAAAATTATAGTCTCTTTTCTGAACATAAATGCAAAAATCCTATTTAAACATTAGGAAATTGAAAGATATATGACAATATATATAATAAGGTTGAAAATGATTTAGTGATTCAGTATTCAGTGATTGAAATATCTGGATTCAATAATTTATACATAGGTATATGATATAAAGAAATTTGTGCACATATGCACAACGTTGTTTGCTAAATCAATTTTTGCAATACAAAAACCAGAAACAACTTAAATGTCTACCATGGTGAATGGATAAGTGATGAAGGCTTGATGAGATAGAATTCTAGAATATCATATAGCAGTTAAAATGAATGAATGTTATGTAAATAACATGGATAAATTGGTATAAATTAATGAGTTAATATTTATATATGAACTTGGATAGATCTGAAAAGCATAATGTTGAGTTAAAAAAAGTAATCTGCAGAATGGTTCATATGATATTTAACTTTTTTCAGGAAACCCAAACAATATTGTATAATTTTTCATTAAAACACAATGTGTAAGAGTATGATGGGAAAGACACACATCAAATTCGTGATTATTAATGGTCCTGGGTAAGAAGGAANAAAGTAATCTGCAGAATGGTTCATATGATATTTAACTTTTTTCAGGAAACCCAAACAATATTGTATAATTTTTCATTAAAACACAATGTGTAAGAGTATGATGGGAAAGACACACATCAAATTCGTGATTATTAATGGTCCTGGGTAAGAAGGAAGTGTAATTGGTTTGGGGAGGAATACAAAGAGGATTTAACTCCATCTGTAAATGTTACTCATTTTCAGAAAAAGAAAAGTTGTTGAGCAATTATGATAGTATTGATGTTTATTAGTTCTGAAAGGCAAATAATTATAGTTTTTCTTAATAATTTTCTGTATACTTTCCTAATAAAATTGTAAACCTCATTAGCAGATAATATTTCAGTATTGTATATTCAAGCAGCACTGAACAGTTCACTGAGAAATTGAGAGGCTTCCCTGGTAGCTCAGGGGCAAAGAATCTACCTGCCAATGCAGGAGACACAGGTTCAGTCTGTGATCTGGGAAGATCCCACATGCTGCAGAGCAACTTAGTCCATGTGCCACTACTGTTGGGCCTGTGCCATAGAACCTGGGAGCCACAACCGCTGAGCCCACTTGCTGCAACTACTGAAGCCTGTGCACCCTAGAGCCCAGGATCCAAAACAAGAGAAGCCTATGAACCGCAATTAGAGAGTAACTCCTTGTCACAACTAGAGAAAAATGCCTCGCAACAACAAAGACCAGCACAGCCAAAAACAAAAACAAATAAATAAAATTTAAAGAAATAAATTAAGATATACTCTGTAGTCAGTAGAAAAATGGGCAAATATTTAAGCAAAAAACAAGATGTAAGTAACTGCTATTCACTTAAAATGAATATTTCACTAGCATATATATGTATGCATGTGTGTACATATGCATCTGAAAGGTTGCTGAACCATGAAAGACACAGGGATTCTTGGCCTCTGGAGGAGAAGAATTCAATCCAGGGCTAGAGACCAGGCTTGATTGCTCAGAGCTTTTGTGTAATAAAGTTTTATTAAAGCATAAAAGAGAGAAAGATTCTGACACACGCATCAGAATAGGGACAGAGAGTACCCCCCTTGCTAGTGTTAGAAGTGAAGTTATATACCTTTTAATTAGTTATTACAATGAATCAAAAGAATGTCTGGAGGTTGTAAAGATCTTACTAGACCCACTCTCATAATTTACATTTTAGGATAACAAGGTTCAGTTCAGTTCAGTTCAGTCACTCAGTCGTGTCCAACTCTTTGCGACCCCATGAATTGTAGCACGCCAGGCCTCCCTGTCCATCACCATCTCCCGGAGTTCACTCAGACTCCCATCCATTGAGTCCGTCATGCCATCCAGCCATCTCATCCTCTGTCATCCCCTTCTCCTCCTGCCCCCAATCCCTCCCAGCATCAGAGTCTTTTCCAATGAGTCAACTCTTCTCATGAGGTGGCCAAAGAATTGGAGTTTCAGCTTTAGCATCATTCCTTCCAAAGAACACCCAGGACTGATCTCCTTTAGAATGGACTGGTTGGATCTCCTTGCAGTCCAAGGGACTCTCAAGAGTCTTCTCCAACACCACAGTTCGAAAGCATCAATTCTTTGGTGCTCA